>VZSZ01003207.1:244280-290560 GCA_013398815.1 Ibidorhyncha struthersii | reverse complement strand
CCAGCTTAACTCATCCTGCACACTCTTACATGGGCATTCTACCAATACATGGGCATTCTACCAATACCTTGTTACGGATTTTTTATTTGTGTTTGTGTTTTTTTATTGTGCTTAAAATGTTTAAAGTATAAACTGTCCTTTTATACCACATGTTTGTAATGAAAAATCTTTACTGGGAAGCAAAACCAGAGGAGAGCTCTTTGCAAAACCTCTAGGCATTGCCCGACATCATACCGAGGAGTTCAGTGGAAGAGTTGGAGGGGAAAGCTTTCTGTTCTTGCACGCACCTTTAGAGAACCACTTCTGAGGTAAAGGTTTGGATATTGGACATCAAACCAGAATCCATTCAACTTAAAATCATTTTCTCTAGCCAGTGGCCACACAACAGGACTTCAGGACTAATAGCCCCACTCACCAGTACCACTAGATAAACAGTTTTGCGGTGATGGAGATTGGCTCCAACAATCAAGCTGTCATTTAAAGAGCAGAAAGATGTCCTGAACAAAAATGATAGCTCATGTGCAAGGTGAAAGAGATCGATAAGACCAACAGAAGGCTCTATTGTGGGTCTATTTAAAGATGAAGAGAGATGTATTCTGCAGGCAGTGAGCTAGTTTTATCTTCCGTCTATCTCTTGCTAATAGTGAAGACAAGTTAGACATGGTCACTGTTAGATGCTGTTACCCTTTAATTGCATATTTTCTTCTGCAGAATTCTTCATTTTTCAAGAGTCACATGTTTATGTTCGACTTGCTCCTCTGTTTCTGTTCAATAAAAAGCCAAACCGGCCAGCTAAGGGACGTGAATCCCAAGCTCACTCAAGGAGCAGAGAAGTACCTCTGGTGTTGCGGGGTGCTGGCGATACGTGGTACTTTCTGCTCTGTGTAACAGGGTGGTGTGGGTGGTCCCTCGTCAGGGTCCCCGTTGTTTTGAGCATTTTTCTAACAGATAGCAAAAGGCAGTCTGTGTTTGAAGTGTAGTCGGAGGAAAGCTGCAACGTGTGTGTGACAAGGAAAGCGTTGGGGAAAGTAGGTCAGGGCTGGTCATGCCGGAACTACTCGTTTAAACAAATGTGCAGGATTACCAGGTTTTGAACAGATCAGTCCTGAGCGAAGCATGTAACTTGGCTGAGCAGCTTTGTTCATCGCAGCACGTCAGGGTCCTCGCCAAAGCACCTGTGTTTAATAGTGGACATGCAGCCGTTGTCAGGATGAGGTCTTAACGAAGCTTAATAGGAGGAGGCTATTACTAAATAGGAGACTGCATTTATTCAGAGCAAATAAAAGTTTGGTTTTAAGTAGTGTAATGAATCCAGCTAGTTGAATTTATTTCCAGAGAATTACTAGCAGAAATTTTTAACAGCCTATAACCTGTTATGAGACCGGGAGAAAATAATTTTGTGATGAAATATAGACGCCCTTCAGATTCAAGTTTGACCCAAGTATAGTACTTAGAATGCCTGATCTGTCTTTAAGGATTGTGTTATTATTCCTCTTCATTGCTATAGGCTGCACTGTGCTGCAGTAGGGGTGTGTTTTCTGAAATAGATATTCAAAAAGAAACCATATTGGGATACACTGTACAAGCACTGAGCACTTTTCCAAAAGGATAGAGAAAGAAGTTAATGAGAAGTGTATTTATGTTCTCTTCAAAGCACCGTGTCCAAATCAGGTGAATGAAAGAAAGAGAGCGGTGCAGCAGGATCAGTAACAGATAGGGATTTTGGCTGTGTGAATGCTATTATTTTTCTTATTAAGATCACACTGTTTTCCTCCTGAGCCCCGAGCACCCACACTGGCGGTCTTCTCAGGCTCTCCCTTTCCAAGAGGCGGCTCAGCTCTGGATGTGTGGGTCAGATACAAGCTGAGGAGCTACAGCCAGAAGGTTCGTGTGCCTGCAGCTGCCTGAGAAGCAGTATCCTGCCGTTCCTCGCCAGCGTTTTGTGAAACGAGCACGTTTTGCTGCACAACAGAGCTTGTCACCCACATTTTGACAAAGCTAGTCACAACAGCTTGACACTTTTAATTGAACTTTATGGAAATCTCAGTAGTTAAGATTGATTTTCTGTCTTTTAATCACACTGTACTTTAGCGAAATACTGAATCATGGATAAGAGAACATTCTCGCCCATTCAGGGGCATGGACACGGGGAAGCCGGAGGGGAATTATGGGGGCATAGACTGGATAGTTGAGAATATTCTGCTGGAAAAACTTCCAGTGAAAACCACTCATCTCCTAAAAACAAGTTCTCGATGGAGAAATTTCAGACTTGAAGAGAGCTTTTTGGTTTACACTGGGAAAATTGGCATGATGTTTCTGTGATGCCTAGCTAGATGAACTTTACCAGCTGTGTTCTCTGCCTACAGGACTTTATCAGAGGCTCACCATGCGGCACCAAGTGCTTCAGCTCTCCATCGTCTTGACCCTTCTTCTGCTTGCTTCTCTCAGGTATCTAGGCAAACGGGGTAAGACTGCCCGAACCTTCATTCTCTCTCTTGAAGCTTAAATGAGACCTATGCTCATCTATTTGTGTAATGACACCGTGAAGTTCAGTGGGGAGAGGTAGGATGCACCAGAATCAGGTTCAGTTTCCTACTCTGCTGCGAGCTCCCTGGATAGCACTAAAAAAGTCACTTAGCCTGAAGGTGTAAAATAGGGATAATAATGACTCCCTCTATAGGAGTTAGGGGTCTCAGGATAAATACAGTAGAGGCTACGAGTAGCCATATATGACAGGGAATGGAGCATGTTCATACCGTAGATATATAGTATCATCTGAAAGAGGAACAGACTCACCGAGCAGAACTTGAAAACTGCTTATGTGTGCTGTAGTCGTTAAGGCTGTCCTGAAGGCAGGTGAGGGGAAGTTAAAAATAAGATGTGCTCCTGAAGCTCCAGCTTTTTATGCCCTCTGCATCTGAAACAGGTTGTGGAAGCTACAGCTGCAGGCACCAGAACCAGTTCTGCCCAGTATGACCAGAACAATCCTGATCCATGGTGTCCATGTCAAGAAGGAAAGGTCAGATTCTGACCTGTGACACCTTTCTTATGTCAGCGGCAGGTTTTGGACGGTTCCTGTGGGAAAAATTAAAGGCTTAAAAGGTCATCCTGATCACAAAATGTTCAGATCATCCTGATCACAAATGTGCAGAGCAGAAGTATGTGGAAGTCGGGGAGAAACCTTCAAGGCTGGGGAGAGACGCTCTTCTTACATTGCAGCAGCCTGTACTAGTAGAAGTAGTGTGTAAAATTAAAGCCTGTCAAATAATGAGGCCAACTGATTTCAACACAGAAATGAAGTTGCTAGTTCTCATGTCTTACAGGTGCTGCATGTTATTTATCTTAGTACATGCTAAATGGTGTTTACTTTGGGCATAAAAGAGTACAGGTTTTTGAAAGTCTGAAAGTGGAACAGGTTTTCAGACTGTTCAAGTGTTTGCAAAAGGTTTTGTTGCCAAACCTGGAACTAGACAGATGATATTCAAACACAATATAAAAAAACACCTTTGAGCATCGTACCTCAGTGGTCACGAAACTAATGTATTTTTGTATCAAGGATGAATCTAGGAGATGATAGGCTAAGCTTTATTGAAATGGTCAATTACAAAAGTGTCGTGTTTGCCTTCATCAAAGATAGAACTAGCAGGGTTTAATCAGAGCTGAATTGATTAAATTGAGTCAATAATTTCTCTTAAATAAGGTGTAGAGTCTAACAGGAACCAGTTCAGACTCTTTCCTCCCATATATATCTGGACAATCTCTGCTGATTTCTGTTAATGCTGATAATGGTCTATACAACATCACTTTCCTCTTTCCATTTTGCCAACCACAGCCATTTACGGGCAAAAATATTGACATTGCTGAGTTCCCGCACCTAATGAACAATTGGTGTAAGAGCCAATAGCCTTGAAGATATGTACCCATCATTCTGCCCTTGGCTTGTACTGTACTTTACGCAGGGTTATCTTTGTCCTTCCCCCTTGCGTAGGAACTGGGAGAGCTACCCCAAAACTTTGTAATAATGTATACATAAAGTACAAAATCAAAACCAGAGTAGAAACTAGAACCAGAAAGCAGCAGAAAATCAGGTTACATTTTGCCATTTCCATTTGTGTTACGCCTTGGTGTCTGCATGGCCAACTTTTCAGCTGAATCCTGCACCATTAATGTCAGTGGACTTTCATCATTAATGGAAGCAAGGTCAAGCACTTGCTGGAATTTTCTGGTTTTTATGTATTGGTCTTAAATGTTTTACCTGCTCTGCTTCTCTATTTCCATAATTATTTCTCTGTCGGTCTGGTTATTTATGTTGACCCCAGTGATGTAGCATTCAGCTACCTCCAAAGTTTGCAGCTTGATCTCAGTAATGTGTTAAGCTAATGAAAACCTAGCTGTACAGGCAGGTTGCTGAGTAATAGTGGTTTTGAAAGCATGTAATAAGCTTTCTAGTCGGATACAAATGAATTCTATCAAGAGGAGAGAGCTCTCGGCAGGGAAAAATACCTGCATAGTACAGGACTAATAATTCCTGAGGGTGCCTGCTGGTTTATTTTTTTTCATTCATTTCTTCTTGTCTGAGAGCTCCACCTAATGGGACCGAAAGGAAGGTATCAACCTTTTATATTTTCCATTAAAATACCTCTTTTTATTTCTACGCTGGTGTTTGTGTGGAGGGAGGGTGTGGGAAGAGGTGCATCCTTTGACTTTTGGAGTAAAGGACAATTAGTGAACAGGAATTCTGTATTATGCTGTCTTCTATTTTAATAACACAGAGTTTGAACATACTGCAATTTCTATAAAGGCAAATTTAATGTAGATAAACTAAATGTCTCCCAATTTTTGCACTCAATTTGCTTAGCTGCAAGATGTATTATCTTGCACAGACGGGGCTTCTTACCTGTGCATACCACTACTGCGTATCACTGCAGCACTTCTCATGGGTACAAAATACAGCTTGCAGTATCAGGGTCCAAAGCTGCAGAGAGAATGAATTAGACCATAGGACTACTCTTATTCACACAAACTAATGGGAGAATGGTATTATTACCACTCTGAGGACATAGGTGACAAAGCATTCCTAAAGATGAAATTTCCACAGTCAGTATTGCCACCTGCAAACATTCAGAAATAATGAATCAGTGTCTCTTCGCCCCTGCCAAAGTGATATATAATCATAAAAATAATGAGTCTGCCTTTTATTTGAAATTGATTCCAAATTTAAAAATTTTTATTTTTGCCAAAATAATGTTTTCAAGCTTTTATTTGCAACAAGGAGGGGTAGAAATTCCCCCTTTTTGCAGTGAAAGCTGAGATCCTCACAGTAACCAAGATCCTTTAGTATCCAAGACCTGAGGAAGGTGATGTAGAACACCCTTAGACTTGCAACCTATAACAAGCAAGGCAATTGTGTGTAATATTTTTAATAGCATACTCACATAACTGATGAGGTATTAATTTGTCTCAGCACAGAGAGTTGGTGGAAGATGTAACAGGGCCAGCAGGAAAAGCAAAGCAACACGAGTCCTTGAAAATGCAATGAGGATGCTGTTTGTTGGGGAATATCCCCTTTCTGGTACCTGGCAGACTAAGAACAATTTACTCTTCAAAGTCTAAATATAAGCCAAAAGAGGATGCTAGGCCAGAAAAAGGGCTGTGGGCACTGACAGGTATCTAAGAAAACAGAGACAAAATGCTATCAGCAGGCAGGCAGCTTCTCCCGGTGTAGAGAGAGAGCAGCTGAGTCAGATGCTCTGGATTCAAGGTTGTAATAAATGGCTGGAGGTCAGGTAAAGGAAAACATATCTAGGCTCTTCTGTTGTTTTAAATACCATATAGGCATTCCAGGACTCATACAGTAGTAGCGTTATTGTATTGATATTGTTACAAATATTGCATTAGAAGCCCTGGTAAACTGCCTCAATTCAACAAGAAAACAAGCACTCCAATAAAATCTCTGCACGGCTCGGTAGAAAAGGTAAGGAGGCCACGCTAGGGAAAATTCCAACTTCCGAGTGAAATGGCTCGATTCTGGGGATGTATGAGAGGGAACGGTCTGCGGAAAATGGTAGGCTGACATACTCGCCCTAAATAATATATGCTGCTGCCACTGCTGGAGTCAGAATACTGGTTGGGGGGACCGTTGGGGTGTTTCTTACATCCCTGTTAAATCTTGTGGTTTGTACCCGTGGATAAGTGGATAAATAAGACTTTTCATCTGAAGGTGTTCCTTATGTGTCTCTAAATTTGTACTCTTCTGGCAAACTCAAAAATGACAAATATGGCCATGCTTGCACTTTTAATGTGGTGAAGCAAAAAACATGAGGTTGGGAGTCTCCCAGCACACCACTGCTCACCATCGCTTCTTGCCTCGGGCTGGGGCCGGGAGCAGCTGGTTGGCTCAGCCGTCCCAGGCCAAAAAGCTGTGAGGACGCAAAGGGCTATGAGCTTTCTGCTTGGCAAGGAGGAGTAGCTGATCCCTAGAAACGAGTAAGCTGACACCTACTTCTAGCAATTTTGAAGAATCCTGCATCTCCTGTGCAGCAGAATCAAACAAGCTAGAAGGAGGTTTGCCTTCAGTTTATCTGGTAGGAGTCTTGGTGACTGATCCCACAAATACTGCTCTTGTTTCAGGTCTGTAGCTTCCATCACCAGGTATCTTGCTGTTCAGCCCATAAGTGTTACTGAGTAAGACAGTGGCCTGAGTGATACGTATTGCAAACATAAATATAAAGCTGATTATAGAGGTTAGAGTTTAAATGAGATCTGTATTTTAAAATTTTAAGCAAGTAAACGTTTTTGAATAGATAAAAATCTTTAATCATGTAACTTAAGTATAGCACATTGCATCTGAAAAGGATTGTCAATTGGCCTAAAAAGATTGACAGTGTTTCCTGAGGAAATTGATGGTTAAACTGTGAAGTTATTACATAAAGTCTGTGTAAAATCTCATGCTCTGGTTGTGGTACATCCTGATTTGTCAAGTGGACACTTAAGAGAGATACTACAAATGCTAGTATTTCATTCAACAATATTTACTAAATTAAATGAAAACTGAAACAGGCTATGGGAAATACAATGCTTTTTTAAATAAAACTTTGATTGTATTGATTCAGCTACAACACATCTTGGACTGTGATATTTTCATTTCTGGATGACTTTATTCCTTATATAGAGCAACAACGACTGGGCTTCACCTCATTAACTTTAGGTGTCTGTAGCATTGTGACCATGTCTGAAGCCCATCTGAACTCCCTTTGCAATTAATGGAGGGAAATAGGCACTTTCTGGCATCTCATTCATTTCAGAGAGCAGCTTTAGCATGAGATGAGTCACTTGGTAGAAGTATCTGTTTCAGCAAATGATAAATGGAGTCTAGACAGCTAGTTCAGATGTATATGTCCACCCTTGGTCTGATGAATCACGCTCCTGATGCCTACACTAGATTGCCATAAACTGAACAGCATGACAGTTTCAGGTGGCTGACTTCCAACTGGGTATAACTGAGAAGCCAAGGGATAAAGCAGTCTCTGCTTGGGAGGGAAAAAGCCACGAGAAGTCTGGAGAGAAGGGATGGTGAGTAAAATTTCCTGAGATTTACTTCTCAGTTGTTCCACCTCCCAACTCCATGAATCCTACTGTCAGTGGTAGCTGGTCCGTGAGGAACCATGGTCAGGCTGATCTCTTTCCCCTGGCCCATAAATTCCTCAGGACCCAGCAGAGCTCTCATCCTGACTCCCCTGTGGGGTTTCTCCTCAAGTGGAAGGTAGAGAGAAGTTTTTGTGGGAAAGGCAGTTGTGGTTGACTGCGGTAAGATCCTGATTCAGTGCTCCAGCTGGAGTCCCATAGGGCATGCATTAGAAGCGGCAGATGATGCAGAACTCGTTTCATGTGATTCCTGTCTGTCGTGGTTTAGCCCTGGCCGGCAGCTAGGACCACCCAGCCACTCGCTCACTCCCCGCAGTTCGGATGGGGAAGAGAATTGGAAGAGTAAAAGTGAGAAAACTTGTGGGTTGAGATACAGACAGTTTAATAAAGCAAAAGCCGCGCACACAAGCAAATCAAAACAAGGAATTGATTCCCTGCTTCCCATCGGCAGGCAGGTGTTCAGCCATCTCTGGGAAAGCAGGGCTCCATCACGCATAATGGTTACTTGGGAAGAGAAACGCCATCACTCTGAACATCCCCGCTCCCTTCTTCTTCCCCCAGCTTTATACACTGAGCATGATGTCACATGGTATGGAATATCGTTTTGGTCAGTTGGGGTCAGCTGTCCCGGCTATATCCCCCCCCAGCTTTTTGTGCCCCCCAGCCTGCTCGCTGGCGGGGCAGTGTGAGGAGCCGAAAAGGCCCTGACTGCTCAGCAGCAACCAAAAGCACCGGTGTGATATCCACAGTATT
Source organism: Ibidorhyncha struthersii (assembly GCA_013398815.1). NCBI lineage: Eukaryota > Metazoa > Chordata > Aves > Charadriiformes > Charadriidae > Ibidorhyncha > Ibidorhyncha struthersii. The sequence goes on along the minus strand of VZSZ01003207.1, from coordinate 282,163 downwards.
TCTCATCCCAAATCCAAAGCATAGCACTATGCCAGCTTCTAGTAGGAAAGTCAACTCTCTCCCAGCTGAAACCATGACACTGTCATAGCTCACACTGCAACGTAGCTGGTTTGCGTTGTGTCACGCACCTTGCTTTTCATGCATTTTCCCATTTCCCTCCTTTTCCCTGCCCCAACTCCTCCTTCCCTCAGTGTTCGTTTTTCTCCACTGTACGGTATCGCTGCCTGGTCTATGCATCGTTTCTGTGGCAGCAGAGTCTTTTGGGGTTGTGCTGCAAGAGAGGGACAGTAACTGGAAAATGGGGATCAGCAGCAATCCAAAGGTACAGCTTTTCATGGATCTCAAAGAAAAGATGGTGGAAGGTGCACTGATCTTTTTACCTGCTTTTGTTCTACCAAGGATCTAAAATCAGTAAATGCTCTTATCGTTACTTAAGAAAGAGGAAATTAATACGAGTGTGAAGTCAACTGAGTTGTAAAGATTAGACTTGTTCTTTCACCTTCGTGTAGATTGTTCATCCACTGTTGATTGACATGAAAGTGAGTTTAGCTGTACTGCTGTCCCTAAACCTTCATCTGTGCTGGTAAGGTAAATACGCAGAGGATTATTCCCTGGCAGAGGCCAACTGGCACTGAACGCCTGCGCCCACTGAGCCTGGGGACACTGACAGCAGGGTGCTCACACACACCCAGTGTATCTGGACACATCGGTGGCCAGTGCTGACCCCTGAACCGTGCCTGCAAATTCTTTGGGCACCTGGTCAGGCTAAAACCGTGCCCGGAAACATTTAAAAATTTAATAACCTAAGCGATGCCTTGAAATATTCCCGAGGTATGTTTAATGTGAACAGTCCAGATGTGGCCTCGATGTCCAGCCCAGTGTGACTGTCACCTGAGCGCCCTACTGCAGGGCTGGGCAGTAGAGGGGTGCTTGGCAGTAAGCAATCACGGGCAAAATAAAGCTGTGTAGAAACTGTGCTGAATCCCGAAAGCAACTGTTATCGTTACATTCTTAATCTTGGTATTCAGCTCATGAATTCAAAATTTATGAAGGCTGAACCTTTATAAACGAGTGACACTTTTAACTGAAGAATGAATTGTGACAATTTCTTTTTATTGATCAATTTTATAAAATCACTCAATCTTATAATAAAATTTCTAAGCATTTTGGAATGCCTGTAACAAACTATGAACAACTGCTAGATTGCCAGTTATTTATGGAAAAGGCAGATGTTTGGAATTGGATATCTGCTCAGATGAATAGTAAATATTTTTGGGATAAACTTAGAATTGGAAGAATTTTGTGGTTAAACTGATTAAAAGTAACATTACTGCAACACACTTCTGTTAATTAATTTCTGATTTCTTTTAAGCCAATAGCTTTGTAGGCTGATCTTTTTAGTTATTTGGAGAGTATCAACTATGCCAAAGACAAAAATTGTTTCTGCTGTGAGAAGTCAAATTATTTCCCTGGCATAAGTCCAGAGACAATATTGTAAATTTGAAGTATGCAGAAGAGTTAGTGAGACTATGCACCACCCCTCTTTAATTGCACATTGTGAACATCTCTAGGGAGAGCTCCAAGGGCTTTTGTACGTGATAGCAGGGGAGAAAGATAGTCTTACATACTATCCCATGAGGACCAAAGAGATGTTTTGAGAGTTATATGCTGTCTCTAACTGCCAAATTGGACTTATAATGTATTTCAGAAGGTCGCCTATGAGCTTTGCTTAGCATGTCTGAAAGAGTTCAAAGCAGGAAAATGCAAACATTCAAAACAGTCAAAAAAGAAATAATTTTGGATAAAATTGAGGATTGTGCTGATTTCTGCCAAATTAAAAGTTGAAAAGAATATTGCTCCCAGTCAAACAAAACATCTTTCATTTAGAAAAAAAGGTTTTATTAGTTTCTGGGACATTTTTGGGGAAGACAAAGGGAGTTTTATTGAAAAATATAAGTAAAATTCAAAATCAGCAATTTAAGGTGCTATATTGCCTGCATATTGACATTAACTGGAACACTGAAATCATTGAATGAATCAGGTGATTCGTCCTCATGGGGATTTTTAAAATCCGTAAGGTCTAACATTCTTCCAATGTTGCAGTGCAGGTTACTTTGAAGTTTCTTAAATTTCAGGCCCACTCCCATGTATTTCTTTACCAGACGCAAATCTGTTCTTTGATGCAAACCTCCGTGATTCCCGAAATCGATGGTTCTTTTCCTGCCGGTGTGGCACATTATGAAACACCACCGAAGATCTTGTTTTACTCCCATTACCTTCAGAAGCATGTCTCCCACTGCCTTTACTGATAGCAAGATGAGGTGTTGCTACAGAACACAAAATTCTCTTATGAAAGCAAGATCTGTGCGGACTTCAATGGAAATTTTTTTCTGCTAATGGAGCATAGGATTGAGCCCAGTAAGATGATTGCAAGGGTGTGTTTTTCACCTTGATGAAAATAGAAATGATGGAATAGCTTTCCTTAGCTCTTCTTTTGTAAGTATTTTCCTATACTGCAATGATATTTACTTTGGGAGTATAATTTAGTAAGCCAGAAATTGTGAAATGTAAATATTGGACCCTAACAGTCTGATTTACTTTGAATGTGTGACAGCAATCACCTAAGCTCTTCCAGCCTCTTAGATGCATCAGGAGTGCTCTTAATTAGACTTAGGCTTTAAAATAAAAGAAACAAGTCTGTTTTATTTTGTAGGGATGTAATTTTAGTAGCTAGGCAATTATTAGATATTATTCATACTGTCATTCATATCATTCTTAGCTTGGGGATAAGATCATAAGTTCATGTTCTGTAGTTGTGCTTGATAGTTACTTGCTAATGTTACTGTTATGATTATTAATAGATCAGTAACAGATGCTGCACTGTGCAGTAGTTGTATGGTGTTCTTAGAAGAGGCTTCTGAATCGAGAGACATGATGCAAATATTTCTCGTTTCTGCCTGAACATTATAGAGAACAGCAGAAGGATGGTGTACTACAGAAGCCTGCAAGGTGAGAATTTCCTAGGGAAACTAATAGGATTTCACTAGTGGCTTAAATAGATTTAGAGAAAAGCCAACGGCAAACACCACTGGAAGACCTGGATGGGGGAGCGCAGGCAGCTTCGGACAGGTCTGCTGTCACGTCTCTCCCACAGCAGAGCACTGACCTAGTTGACTCCTGAGTCATGTTCCCCAAACCCATTGGATGCAGCTCTCAGAAGTGGTTTCTTTCCCGCTCCGTGGCTCGATGCACCTGCTGGAGGTAGATCTTTTGACTTACCGATCAGTTGTACGCAGCGTCTCAAGTCACAGAGTGAAGGGAGCGCTCTGGAGCCCAGCTCCCCGCTATGGGCCCCCCCTCAGGGTGGCACACTCCCCAGCAGCAGCAGCAGGGCTCCTTTCCCTAGTAGGGGGACATCCTACGGCAGGAGCAGCTCCTCCCTTCTTGGAGAAGAGAGTCCCTCAGGCTGCAGCAGCTTCACTGCACGGCGCAGCTGCTGCACACGCTGGTGGTAATTCAGTTCTACAAAAGACTTTGGTCTTAAACAAACTATTTTTGCAATCTAGGCACTAGGTCAAAACAGAAGGTGGCTGTGGCTTTGATGCAGTAGATGACAAGTGTCAACACAGAGGAGGGCTCGTGTTTCTGGGCCTCTATTTCAGGGTCAAGGGTTTTCAGCTTCAGCCCAGCTGGGCATTCTAGTTTTAATGTGAAAGCACTTAGGTCAATTAGGCCAAACTATAGGAAATCATTAAGAGCTTAAAGATTTCTAAATTAGATCTAGCTGAAGTGTGAAACGTAAATTTTCGCATAGCGGGGGCAGCGGCTGCCAGGGGAAGTCTGGCAGGACCGTTCCAGCTCCCTGCTAGTAACTCCCTTCTGACAGAAGAAAAAAAAGTTTAGCCGACTTGAGGCATTATATAAGATTAAAAATAGGGTTAGAATGAAATTACAAGTACAAAGTGCTAATTGAAGCACGGGCGCAGTGACTCCCAGAGCTAATTAGGAAGGCACGAGATGCCTGTGTACCAGTCTCTCACTCAGGATGGGATTTGCCCCAGTTCAGGTTCTTCACATCACTTGATTTCCACTCAAAGCAGCTACTGGCAGCTACTGGAGAGGAGGGTTTACCGACATGCAGCATTATTCTGTGATAGATTATTCAGATTAAAACATTGCTTTACTGCAATTTGGTGCCAGGTGAATGGGAAACGTCCTGCAATTGTACATAAGCGCATCAGAGCTTGAATGTTTTCAAGACAAAAAAAAACACAAAGCAAAAAGATTGTCGGCCAGGCAACAATTAAAGAATATTAACAACAATATTAAATAATTATTTCAGCTGTATCCAGTATGGAAAATTAAGTTTCCCTTCTTTTTTAGATACTTTTAGTAGATATTAGCTCTGTTCTATATAGAATAATATACTTTGAACAACAAAATAAAAAGCACTGCAAAACTCATTGTTACCTTTCTAAAGCTTTTATTTCTCTTATAATGTAGATACTGTAAAAGATAATCATATGCTATTATGGATGATTTATTCATATACAGTACAGTTCTTTAAAAAGGTAGGAAATGGCTGTGTTATCATTGCAATTTTTGGCTATTTTTACTATTCTTATACATTTGTCAATTTAGCACGGAGCAGAGCAGACAATGCCACTTGCTAAATAACAACACTTCTGTACTAAAAGCAGGAAATGGGAGGAAGGAAAGCTTGTATTAGAGGGCTAGCTACTGAGGAAAAGATAAATCACAGCACAATTTCACCCACTATTATTTAGTTTGAAATAAAACTAAAATCCTTTACCATTTTTGGGCTTCAGTAACATGTGTACTTACATAAGTATTATGTATACTTAGGTATGCACAAAACTGAAGCATGTGTTACATGCCACTGCCTGAGAATGAGACCTATAAAAATCAATGCATATTGCCACTGACTTGGAAGGAGGTGAAAGTGGGAGGAATTTCACCTACTGGCATCATTAACTCTTGAATTTTCCAGCAGTATTGTGAAAAGTATTAGACAAAACAGGAACACACTAAATACTTGTTAGCCATTTACACAATTTCTACCAACTAATTTTCTGCCAGGTATCACAGGTCTATGTTGGTTTTCTTAGTGTGTTACCCATAACTATAACTGATTTCCATCCCCTCTTTTATAAATCATGCTTACAAAAATAAGGAACTGACTGTTATCCTCTTGTTGAAATTATGGGATTGAGAGAGCGGAGCTTGCTTGTAAAATGGATGCTAGGAATATGTGAGAGGGACAACTGAATGCCAGAATGACACTGATATATTTGCCAACGCAGTTTTTATTTCCATCGGTACTTGTAAATATCAAATATTTATAAATTATTAAATCAGTATTGTAAAGGAAAAACACTGTGCAGCTCAAGGAATAACGAGAACAGCTTCTTCTATCAGAGGCTGATTTAATATAGCACCGGTCTATTGCAGCTGTCCCCAGGAAAAGAACTGAATAAAATGACGTAATGATGGTATCAGAGACACGAGCAGAATGAAGTTTTCTAGATATGTATCTTGAACAGCACCTAGAAACCCAAGCCATAGACCCAAACTGTGAGTAGTTTAGGAGCCGTATAGAGTTTGAAGACTGTTCCTTATCCAAAAAATTAGGAAATGTATATGCTAGAGGGGATACAGCAAGGCTATTAGACTCGAGTAGACCTTTTTATGCAATGCCTCGTGAGACAAACATTTGTAAGATACAGGTTTTTGGCTATGTTAGGCCAAAAAGAGATGACAGAGGAACAGGCAAGAGAGTGGTGGTGGAAGGAACAAATGCTGCTTCTTGCAGAGGAAAAGGACCTTGCGTGTGTGTGGCTTCATGCCTGAAGACTGGGAAGAGTTGCCCCAAAGGGCACCGGCCCTTCTGAGCGTTTCTTCAAACATAAAGAATTTTAGGAGTCTGTCTAAAAGAATGAAAAGAAAATAATTTTTTCTTTAGCAAGTTTCTTTTAGGAAATTAAATAATGGTAGAAATTCAAGCATCATCAGATTATCTCAGCATAATTAGCTGCCTCGAGACCTTCAGAATTTATTTGGTTGCCTATCATAATTTACAGAAAGATAGGAGAAAAACCAGGCTTCCTTAAGCAAGCTCAAGCAATGCCAAGTAAAGGAAATGTTAGGCAGAAGTGTAATTATGAACTCAATCATATTACTCTAAATATACATTGAATAAAAACATGTAAAGTTAGAACAGGGGACCAAAACAGGCCAACAAAATAAAACAAAAATACAAGCAAATATGGTTGCTAGTGTCCTCACATGCTTGTAAGAATCATAGATTTCCTTTTAGTCCTATCAGAGAAACAAAGAAAGAAAACTCATCATCTTAATCAATTTAATCACCACATTTACGAGTTAGGACTTTAAAGCTCATTGTTTATCTCACAAGCTGGACAATAAGTTGAATTATGAATGCCACTCACTCGGACGGCACAGGAGGATTTGGCTGTAAACAGCAGGAAGTTTGTGGAGGTGAGAGAATGACGATTTTCTGAACCTACTTCCTTTGTATCCTGTAGTAGTCTTTTCCCAATCTCTTTTCCTATAGTTTTAATGCCACCCTATGTACTCCAGAGTGCTCGATATCTGTAGCAAGATCTTGGAGCATCATACAGCTGAAGCATTTTCCTGTTTGATTTTTAATGAGAGGTGATGCTTTCAACCTTTGTCAAGGTTTTAATGAGTTACCCCTAGATGGCACTCTGTAAGGATAAAACTAAAAACACCGCAATAAATATTCCTCCAACTCAGCTTTATGTGTTTTGCTAACCAATTACTCCAAACTTGTAAAATTAGGACAAAATTACAACTTCCTACTTCGGCAGCAATAAAAGATAAAAGCAAGGGAAAAAAATAGTATTCCCAGTGCTTTGCACGCCAAATTGCGTTGGAAAGTTCTGCTTCCATGGTCCATCTGGAATAATCGTTGCTCATCACCACCTGATTACTGATCACTCCTTTCTTTTTTTTTAATCTTTGTTTATTTACAGATGATCCCTTCTGAACAGTATCTTGCCACTGGCATAACGGCAATATGTATTGCTGAGCTGTTTTTGCTGCTGCAAGCCCACAAGCTTGAAAGCAACTCGCTAACAAAAGTTTCCTGCCACTATTGCATGTCTTCTTTTCTTTGGAAAGACAATATTAATAGTGAGGGCTGCTTGATTTCTTGTTTCTGACACTTCACCAGCCCCAGGAGGGGTGTTTTTTCCCAGTGGTGAAGGAGTTACGTTTCTATGAATCCCCTCTCCTCCATTTTTCTGTCACCCTCTCGAGCGGCACGCCAAACCAACGTGCTGCCGGCCTGGAGGATTAAAGGAGGATGTGTATTTTTCTGTTCTGCCTGAATTCGAAGCATAACCTCAAGGAGTATGTGTGGGACTGCAAGTGCATCCTCATGCACGTGTGGCCGCAGCCCCTGGTGCCCAAGGCCATACCCCAAGTACGCGGGCTGCTGGGGGACAGGTGGGCTGCAGGGATGGGGTGCTGGCACAGCGCACTCACTGCTGCCCCCAACACCCTCGCTCAGAAAAGCGGAGTCTGCAAGATCCCTTCGTAGCTCGTAAAATGCAGCTCAGTGATGATTTTAGAGGTATGTAGCCAGACGTGGCGTGTAAGCAGCAAGATCTCCAGCAAGGCAGCAAGATCTCCAGCTAGGCTTATTTTCATTAGCAGGTTCTGTAAACACAAAACTGAATGGTTATGTCCGATGGCTGCTCTATCTTTTATGCAATAGAGGACCCGGCAATTGAGAAGGAAGGAAACAAAGCCTACTATTCCTAGGAAAAATTTAAATAAACCCTTATTTGCAAATAACTTCACCCAATGGTATTCTGGGGGCTAGAAAGAAATACAACAGAACAGAAAGTGACAACTGTGACAATTGGTTGCCCTAATCTTGCAAAAAAGGTATTAGAAGGAGAATCCCATTATGAAAGGGTGAAAGGCGGACTTAAGATTGATTTTTTTGGGAGTTCCATTCACTGTCAACACAGCATGGGATTTTCACCAAAACCAGGAAAAAAAAATGCTGTCTCAAGGCCTGGGCGGGATGTCTAGGACTCCAGAGAGCTGACCCGCCTGCCTGCGACCGGGTTCATGATGGCAAGGTGCCTCACTCCTGGCTCTCTGACCAGAAGTCCATATTGCCCAGAGGACTTCAGGCTACTGTGGGCTACTCTGGGATGGATTTTTCATGGTTGTTTGCATTCAGAAAGGACAAGGCTTTCTAATTTCTCAAGGAATTGCTAAGTATCTTTTCAACACTTCTCCACTAGCAGCTCCTGACACTGGGAACCACTAGGAATCATCAAAGGCTTTTGTCAAAATGGGGAAGAAGGAGGAAAACAAAAGACAATAGGGTTAAAGGTGCACACAGTTATACAAGCAAGGCCCTTGAAATCAAATAAACGGAAAAATAATCCCCCAGATGTAAAGGCTGGCCCTCAGCCGTTCAAGTCAGTAAACAGGATCTCAAGATCAAGACACAGAAAGCAGAGACTAGTGCAGTGATATGTTTAAAAGAATTGAAATATGCTTAAATAATGGATGTTCCAGCTTGTGTATTGCACTTGATCAGCATATTTTTCCTCTTTATCACTTGCAGAAAGCCTGACAGTCTCTTGAAAGGCAAATAATTCAGATTGTGTCTAGGAGGGCTGAGATCTAAGACAAATAGCTGTCATCAGTGTGATAGAGCCTGAGACAGCATGGCACATTAAGAGTCAGGGAGCTTCATGATAGCAGTCTGATTATTAGTTTGGAGACTTGTTCTATCTGTGCTAGCATAAGAACAAATTTCTATAAATATGTGGTAGAAAGGGTGTAATTTGTTCTTCGTATAATACCTGTTTTATGCTCTAGTGGAGCCAACTGAGTCACTGAAGTATCAACGCACTGTTACAGTGCTGTTTTTAAAAAGTATTTCCACAGAATCTGAAATTGTGTGTGCCTGTAATTATTTTATCATCAAAATTTGTAAGTGAATATTAATACCCTGCTTCTTCCAAACTGCAGCTGAAAACCAAGAGGTATTCTTTGAATTGCTAATGTAAGGTGGTCTCAAAAAATCAGGCTGCAGAGCTTTCAGGCTGGACTTCCCAAAACACTGGAAAGATTTTCTCTGAGATCCTCTGCATCTCACTTGCTTCTTGATCAAATGGCAAGGACATCATCTCCCTCTCCCACAGGAATGATGTGATGGTGAATTCACTCAGTCTCCTGAAGCACCTGTATCAAGGAACACAGAAGGAGTCATAGAGAACGTGTACATCATGTGAGGTGGGCTGGGATAATGACCAGTAAACAAGGCAAGAGGCCTCCCACAGAACCACACCATGACAAAGAAGGAAATAGCTGCTTGGGAAGTAACTCCATCCCCCCGTGGCACAGAATGATACACCAGGACCAGTGGGGAAAGAAAGGAAAAAAACAATCCTTTTAAGACTTACATCACATTGCAGATTCACAAAGGGCACAAGCCAGTGTTTAACAGCTGCAAAAATGTGCACCCCTAAGGTATCTTTCCTTTTGAGACCGTAATTTTATAACCTTATGAAAGTACCATTAACAATTTGGTTAACATTACTGAAAACTTTTGTCTTATTCACACAGACAAGCCAAATAAAAAACTGCAGTCTTCTTAAACTACAAAGATTAGCCTAATTAAAACAAACGTTAACTTTTCAGCTGTGTTTATCCTGCAAGTCAAAAATTGAGCATTTTCCCCTGTTAGAAAGATGCTCACAGCTTTGCACTGAAAAAGCTGTGCGCTGTCTTGTGCTGCTCTGTCAGTATTAGTGTAAGTGTATGAAGGCTTTGGATACTTCTAAAGGAAAATGTGATAAAACACATTGAAAATTTATTTAGCCAGTTCCCGGGCCTTATCTATATGCTTTCCCATGGTGATAAGGGTCCGTTTTCTGTCTTTCATGCAGGACCAATGGAAATTACGTTTTACAAAGAAGAGGAGGATAACAGCAACTGTGAGCAGCACTACAGCGGGAGACATCTATTATGGATAGCTCTGCCCCATTATTCATGACATTTGGGATCCTGACCCAACCACCTCCATCTTGTTTTCATTGACAAGGGACTCAGTACCAAAGGCACACAGGACACACCATTTCTTCTATTGCTTTTACTGATTAAGGGCATGCAAAGGAGTACCCTTATTAGATATTCTTACAAATGACTGTATTGAGCTGCAGGGAGGGAAATATTCACGCGGAGAACTTAGCATAATGCTCAGTGCTGCCTGCGCTCTCCCAGTAAGCTTCAGAGAGAGTAAGGCACTTTGTGGTCCCACAGATGCCAGTGTTCAAAGCACAAACATAAAATAAACTTTGTCTACAGGGAGATGCCGGCAAGTTCTTAACTCTACGTGGAATCTGCAGATTTTTTTATTTTCTTTAGCTAGAAAGGCTTTTGGTGCCTTTCAAAGGAGAAGAGTGAGTGCAAAGTAACACCCTTTCTTCCTTGAGTTAGTTACTTGATCTACAGAGAGCTCCAGTTCAAATGTCCTCTTCACAACACTCATATACCAGGAGTGCATCCTGGCCAGGGAGATATGCTCAAGTAAGTTTCTCTCAACCTCTTTCACTAAAGGTTATTTACAATTTCACTGGATAAGGGAGAGAATCAGAGCTAGAGCGATGCAGAAGCCTGCACGCTGCATCTGCAGGAGGTGTGCGGGCTCTCTTTTCTAAAGACAAGGAATTTTAATCATTCTTTGTGGTGTAAAAAAAAAAAATAAATTGAAAAGGTGGCAATGAGAGTGTTACCATGAAAGGATAGCCTCCTGCACACTCTTGAGAGTTTTGCAATGCAGGTTAGAAATAGTTCAGCTTCCTTTGACTGGTCTTCTTCAGACTGCCTCATAAGGGAAGTCAGAGAAGGGAGCAATCACCAGTGCTTTTTCTTCTCAGGTTTCCAGCATATTCAAAAATGCTCCACTTCTGGTACAAAGCATTTTTTCTTTTCCTTTTTTTGTCCCACACTTCCTTTGCTTTCCTGGCTGATGCTTAAAGGCCAGGAGTGACCTCCTACTTCAGCTCCTGGATCTTTCCCTGATTTTGTCTAACACCTGCAGCATTTCTATGCCTCAGTTTCTCCATGTAAAGCACTGTTGTGAGCTATCAGTAGCTGCAGAATAAGAAAATAATGAGGATAAAGGAAGTCGAGAGAGTTGGTAGGGCTGTACTTCTGGAAATTTTATTTCAAAGCATTATTAAAAAATTTGCCAGTCTGTCCCGCTCCTTGGCAGCCCAAAGGAATACTCTGAAAAGGGGAGGTATTTTACATATGGAACATAAACTGTGAGGCCAGTTGGGAGGCGATATCATTGTGTATTCTTAGCTGAAGGCAAAGAAGGGAGGGAGAAAGAAAACGCTGCTGATAGACTTTGCAAACAATTAGCTACGGCGACACTTAGAGTAGTAAAGTTATGTTGTTTGCAGGGGCCTAGACACACTTTCTTCCGCTGGAACTAGAATAATTTTTTAAAATTCGCCATTACTCCAGTGGGAAGCAGGTGGGGTTTGTAAGACTGGGAAAGCTAATTTTGGAAGAAAGAACTGTGAGTCTTTGGCATCAAGCCAGTTACAGTTTGGAAAGCAGAGGCTGAATTATGGAGGAAGTAGGCTTTTCTGCTGTTATTTTTTTTCATTTAATCTTCAATGCGTCAAGGTACCACTCAAATATGTCCCTGGAAAGATGAACAGGACTGTATACACGCTTTTGCATGCCGATGACAGCTTCCCCTGCTAAGTTTCTGCTTTGCAGCTTCATCATAAAATTTCACACTGTGTTAAATTTTGGCATGATTCAGAAGAAGATGAGCCAGGAATTAAGGAAAAGGAAGATTCAGCAACACGATAATGGGAAGCTAATGCTGCTACTGTTCCAAAAACGGGTAGGGGAAAGAAGAGGAAGGGAAAAGTTATTGGCAAAAGACATTTGCTGTTCTTCATTTCTTCATAGACCTATTGCTTGGAACTGCACTTCCCCAAAGGCATCAGTTGATCATTCCTGCTTGTTGTCAACAAGACCAGTTGCTTCAGTGATTTTCTTACATTCTAGATGTCAAAAAAATTGTGACATTGTTGAATACTACCTGGAACCAAGTTTTGCTTATAAAGTGGATTAAATTATAATGACAGATTAAAAGGCTGAATGCAGAACAATTTCTGTATCTGTAAGTTGGGCCCATCCATAACAAATGTTAGTAAAGCCAATGCCTTCTTTCCCCAACCAACAGAGGCACGCACCTCTGTTAAGCTCAGTCTAGCTACATCTCTGCTACAGCTGGACAGTACAAAAAAAGCTCTTCTAAAAAAACCCAAACAATGCTTCCCTTGGCAATATACATTCATTACAGTGCTTGCACAGAACTCTGACTGTGTGTCCTTTCGCTCTCTACTTGTTCTCCAAGGAGGCAGGATTAGTGTTAACATGACATCTCAGCTAGCTCTGTTGCTAGTCCCTTATTATAGGTTCTACACGGCAGCTGAGACAAGACTGCATGTCTTATTAAGCGCTGGCCTTGTGATGCATGCTAGGAAAGCCATAACTTTTGTATTTATGAAACAAAGAGCAATATCATTATCTTGTCCTGGAGTTCTCTCATAACAAGATTTTGCTGTACAAAATTCTAACTGTTATTTCCTCCCTCCATCACTCTTCCAAAGCTTTACCTAACAGGCCACTAAAGTGATTTGTATAAAGACTTGTCAACAGCTGTTCCCTTGCTATGATTTTCCCTTCAGGGCTGTGGAGTGTAATAACTTTCTGTAAAAGAAAAGCAAATTAATCATGATTATTTTTCAATGCATTCTCACTCCTCGTACAAGCCATCATTAATTATTTATCATGTAGTCCCTGCAATCACCAATGGTGACAAATACAAAGACAATGAAGTCAACACCTAATTTTGAGGCCTGTTTACCTCTTCAGCTCAAGGAAAAATTATCTGTCTGTAAACAGAGTTTTTTGTCATTTTATACATAAGACAGGTAGTTGTAGCTGAATTACAACAAACCCTTGGGGAGGATACTCGGTGAGACACAAGCATGGGTCGTTTGTTCCCCCTAATGATCTTATAACACTGGTGTATATAGTAATACAAGGTAACAAGTGAACATTTCTGCATAGCCAGTGCTGAAGCAAGAGTGTGTGCATAGATGCATCTAACAGCAACTGGCTGGTACGCAGACAGCTCTCCTGTGGGGTGGCTTACCTTGGGGCAGGGTGCTGTGCCATAGCCAACTGTCTTCTCTCTGCTACAGCAGAGATCTGAGCTGCTTGTGGGTCAGCTCCTCAACGGCTGCCGTTTGCAGCCCAGATTTTTGTGTTTTATAACCAAGATCCATCACATTTTTTAGGTCTGTAAAGGGCAAGGCAGGTTCAGTGCGCCCACTACATCCAACTGCAAGATATCTGATGAGAGGCAAGGACACGAGCAGCTCGCTAATCTTTCTCTCAGGCTTCTGCTTCCAGTTTGATTGTCTCTTCCAGTCAGAGAGAAACAAGATGAAACTCTGGAAGACCCAAGTGGTGTTGAATAGAGAAGCAGGGCAGGAGCACTGCCCAGAGGAGACTCGATGGGAGGTGCCCTGGAATGGGGAGATGAAGAGTAAGGCCTCTGCTCAGCTTCCTTTCTGTTTTCTGTGAGGCTTCAGGAACCTTCCTCAATATTTACCTCTATTGGACTGGTATCCTTCACAGGAAAAGTGAAGTACTCACTCCAGGAATTATGTCACACACTCCAGCTTCCTGGCAATAAATAAAGGAAAAGGATCTGAGTGAAGGTATCAGTCAACACATAGGTGTGTTTTCTTCCTTAAAGCCAGGAAGTCCAAAGTCTATTTTTTTCTACTTCCCTGCTCTCGTGATTTTAAGTTTCTTGGCACCTTCAGAAACTCTGGGAGGTTATCTTTTAATTCCACTTAGCAGATTACAAATTTCATGGCAAAATTTTACTGTAAAATTTTACTATTAAAATTGAAGGTTTCTTTTTGTTAGCTAGTGTTTATTGATTGTAATTTCTGATTTTCCCCTGTCCTTTCAACTCTGACACAGCTGTGTCTTTTGGTCAATACCCACTTTCTAGCAACTAATCAGCTTTTACTTATTAAGTTCAGATTTTATCAAAACTGGTTTTAATATGGCTATTTTCAGGAAAAAAAGAGCGTAAAAAATTCAACAAGTATTTATACACCAAACCCAAATACTCCAAAATCAAATCCAAATTCATCTCAGCCATCCTAGGCACCATTGGTGTAGTCTCATTCTCATCTGGACTATGCATCTCTGCCCCATATGTCCTGGTGCTTTTACTCAGCCTAGAAGGCCTTTTGAGGTTATGTAGCTCTACAGTACAGTCACAGATGGAAGGGCCACAAGTAGCAGTGCAAACAGAACACCGAGTGGTGCATTGGTCCTGTAACAGAGCTACAGAGAAAAGAAGAATATTTGCAGATCTTTCAGTTATACCTCATTCTCCTCACTGATGTGGAGTTATGAATTAGAGCAGCATGAATCTGGAGGGGTTCTGTTTGAAAAAAGCTTCACTGAAGTCAGAAGAAAACACACAGAAATTCAAGTTTTAAATGAGGAAGCTTCTAGAAGAGATATGACTCTAAACAAAGCCCAAGATAAGATGTCCTGTATATGCAAATGAATAGGAGTAGGGAATAACCTACAAGAAGTAAACCCATTTTTAGTGAAAGACCTCCTCTAGGTAATCTTGTAAAGTCAGATCAGGTTTACTTTAATAAGGCACAAAAAGCCTTTTTCAAAGTTAATAGCATCTCATTGAATAGGACCTACTAGGAGCCTTCATTGATGCCACTGGCAATACGATGTAAGATGAAGGAACTCATAGTAACCACAGGAACTTTTAAAACCATAGCTGCTTTCTCAGAAATTACAAGGTACACTTGTAGTAAAATTAGAGGAGAAAACCTCTAAATGAATTATGCCTACTGACCCCTGCAGTCAAAACCAAGCCTAGCAGAGGATCCTTGAAAAAAAACCCACAAACAACTGTCAATCTTTGGGTTTTACCTGTTCATTTAATTCTAACAACCCCTTTGGATCCTTTGGAAAACCTAGATGCATCGTGCCTGCAACATTACTCAAATGAGGAGGAAAATGTCTCCTGTCTCAGGGATCTTTATGGAGTACTTAAATGAGTGAGAACAGATGTTATTTTAAAAAGCAGCTTCAGGGTGTGGTACATGTAAACAGGGGGGGAAAATGACAATTATTACAAAAAGGAGATGGGTATGAATCACTGGAATTTATGCGATGGAAATGCAGATGGCATAAGCAAGAATTTGAAGCTTTCAGAAGAAGGAAGCAAACATTTTAAGATTTCAAAGTAATTTGTCAACATTTCTCTCTCCTGTACTGTTTTTGAAGCAATCAAACAATACCAAGAACAAATGGAGTGACCCTCTCCTTAAAAAATCATGATGGTAGTTGAGATTGGCCATGGCTTCGTCCTAAAACATGTGCTAGTTTTCATCCCTGAACTGAGCAAAGCCGAAGGAAATTCTTGGTTATGAAATTCATTCTCTTCACAGTGTGGGTAGTTAATTTATAACCACTGCTCTGCTCAAGGGCTGGCTGTTAGTTCTACTGCATGCAACTTTGTATGGAGTCTAGAGTAGATGTCACACACTGTTTGCATAATTTAAAAATCTCTGTCCATATTTTTTGTCTTAAATTTCAGCTCTTGGAATCGTGATTAAGGGAGAATCTCTAGGTTTGTTCTTAATTACAATTCTTCATTGCCATGTTTCAGAGAAACAGCTGAAAACAAGAACCATGGATGCCAAGTACAGAATCCAATAAGACAGAACACACTTAGAAAGATATTATGATTCTAAGCCACTACCATAGGTTTTTTGGCAATCCAGTACTTATTTGATGATCAGAATGAGGCTTGTCCTGAGCAGCCTGCTCTGGCTGACCTTGCTTCAGCAGGGGGGTTGGACTAGATGATTTCACGAGACGCCTTCCAGTCTCTACTATTCTGTGATTCTATGTTTGCTATGCCAGACACGTCATTACAATTTTAAAGGGGTTCATCTTATAAACAGTAAAGAGACCTATTGTCTTCTGTTGCTATGTGCCAATCATTTCCCAAACACTTCCCCCTGCGTGTGAGTGCATGCACACACAACCCTCCCTCACATGCACACACACAGATGGTCCTTGCTCCTCTCTAGTCTGTGTGAATAATGACTTGGGTATAATAAAAAACACAACTGGAATTTATTTTAAACGCCTGTGTCAGAATGATAATGTGATCCAATATGAAGATGGCATTTCATTAATTGTGAAGTCAGTGACAAACATGAAAAGTATGAATGTGCCAGTCTGAGGATTCTCTCGGAAACAGTTCGTTATGCACCTCTGGTATGTCACCTTTCCACCAAGGAGGTAGTGAGATCTGAGAAATAAGCCTTCATATGCAAGCCCACCATCTCCTGCTTACACAGTGATCATACCTCTCTATGGATCTGAGAGAGGCACGGTACTTCAGAAAACTCTTAGGACACTGGTATACACTTTAACTCACCACTTTCCCAAGCAGCCAGAAAGAATAAATCATAGGGTACATCTTGCATTTAAAGTAAGTAATCATACCTTGCCATTTTTCAAAATCCCTCCTTCATGGTGTCTATTAAGTTGCTGAAGCCACTGGCTCCAGAGCTCTAATGAAAATGTAAGCAGTGGTCTGCCATGTACCATTAGTCTTGGGACAACTCTTTCCAGCATTTTCTTCCTGCTCTGAGCACTGTAGGACTAAGAAGTGTAGCCCACTTGCCTCTTACTGGTCAGGTTGCATGTATTTTACCAGGAAGACTCAGATTATTTTTTTTAAAAAGGTAATAGCATGGAGAATTGTTTTGAATGCAAAGTGAAGCACACTTGAGAATGTAATGTACTTATGGAGGAGAGTAGAAATGAAATCTTATTCATATACAATTTTTTAAAAAAAGTTTTTACAATATGTTCAATATACTTCCTGCCCAGCAAAGAAATCCCGCAGGAGAGAACACTAGGTCCAATTACAAAAAACTTGGAGTTCAAAATCCATAGATATCATACCAAATGCCAAAAGCCAAGACAATATTTTGAGAGAATGCACTACATTAATTGAAGCTGTTTCTGCCCTCTTTTTATAGAAGTCCTAGGCTATCACAAAACTTGTCCGGTAGGTAGGTGCTTTCTATTCGTAAACCAGCTGAATGTCAAAGACAGGCTAATGAAGAATTGTTCTGCCGGAACCACAAGCTTCAGGAAGGAATGTCTTGCAGGGAGGGGTGAGCAGTAGTTGAGAAGCTGTGAGGAACATTTTGCACTTGCTTATCATCGTTCCTGAACCTATTTTACCCCTTCTCCCATTCAAAACAAGGGACACTGCTTCAAATTCTCAAGTATCGCTAAATAACACACAGGAGGAAAAGTCACAACCTGAGACCAAATGTCAGTGTCTTTTAGCATTTTCACTAGCAGTTCTCTTTATCTGAAGAGCTGCTCAAGCTGTTTAACACAGCTGCTTGCTGTGGAAATAATACTTATTATGGAAATATTACTTATTTCCTTGCTATGTAAACTTAAATGCTCGTTGAAGTTGTCCATAAAGAATTATGTTTATGGCTAACAGAAACAGTCCTTAGTTTATGGACTGGGTATTTGCAAATGAATCTGTACCTGAGACATCAAGACTAACATTTCCCTGATGTATTACGCTGTGCGTTGCAGTGCATCAATATCGAAAGTATACAAAACCCACTTAGTGGGTACCTCAGAAGCAAGTCTGTGGCTGTAAATGCTGCATTTGTCGAGCCTTCCCATAAACTTTTCATATTTAGCATCTGGAACTGCATCAACTTCATCTGCCTCTTCCAATAGCAATCCAGTAATGTGAATGCAGTAATCTTCTTGAAAACCATCATCTGTCAAATGGTAGGTTGTTCTACTTGACACATTCAATATATCTGTATGGAAAGTCTTACACAACGACATCTACCTAACTGGCCGCCCATCTAGGGAGAGTGTTCACATGTTAGCATTTTACTGAAAAAAAACAGTTCTTCTAGCTGCAAAGATAGCTTTCTTGCTCTAAACTGCTTACACGGTCTTTGTATGTCCTTTTTCCTTGGGAAAACAAAGTAGCATAAATGAACAAGGGCAACAATATTAAACAGAACAACCAATGTTTGTCTCTTGTCCATTCACATTAATCAAGTTTTAACAATGCATTTGTAGTAAATATTTATGGAATGCTTTCTCTTGCATCCTGGGAACACGCTGTAATTCTTAACACACGGCTAAAAGCCAAGTGTTTCTCTCAGACAAGATACCATACTATTAAATAGTACTTCAATGTTTATATCTATGTATGAAGTGAAATTTTCTTTCTGTTAGCCAAGAATATTTCATAATTATTAATAAATATTGATTATTAATAATCACTGCCAGTTCATTCTACAAACATTTCTTTTTCCATGCAAATGCAGCCGCAGAATCACTGTAAGTTAGCCGTTTATATTTCTGGTCTATTGATCATCTGAATACACAGATTTCTGTTGTAGTACAAGCCTGCTTCATGAAGAGGCACAAGAAGTATTCCCAAGAGTCATTCTGCGTTTTACCTAGTGACTGCTTCACACAAAACACAGAAACATGCCAAAGAGGAACACCTCCCCTGACCTCTTCTCCAGGCTAAAAGCTCCAAACCTACTGATATAGCCCTTCTCTATCCCTCCTACTTCTTATTTCTATGGTTGTTTTGTGGGAATTTTCATTACAAAGCCTTGAAAAGTGCTTCTTATCCGTCCCACATCCAGGTGGTGAAGACACAGACTATGAGGAACAGCAGAGATGTATGCCAGCTTAGTACTCCTGAATGATTTTGGATGCAGCACAGAAGCAACGTACAGAAAAAGAGAAAAGGTAAGGGAGTAAGTATACTTTATTATTCCGCTTTCTTCCTTAACTAACTAGCAACTGGCATCCATGTTATTTTCTCTAGAAAGAATTTGCTGCACAGAAGTTAAAATTAAGACTAAAACAAGGTGGCTGCATTCTAATCGTGAAAACCTCTTTTTCAGGGCAGGAAGGAAATGGGATGATCTCCAGACATCTGTGTGAGTCATAGCACGCTAACGAAAGACAGATGGGCATGCTTATTTGGCATGACTTTTTTAACTTCTCATTTGGTGTAACTATTCTCTTAGCTTTTTCCTTAATTACGTTGACATGAGGTGAAAAAAGCAACAGGTCCCAGGATGTTTGACTTAGATTTGCCCTGATTTGTACAACTGTAACAGACAAATATGTCAGGATTTCATAGGTTAGGACCAGATATAGAGAGACACATAAACCCATGTTTAGGACTCCATTTCCTTGAATAACATTTTAAGAACATTATCTTGAGGAGGGGACTAGAAAATCCTGGAGTCAAGTAGTACTGAAAATCTGCTAAAAGCTTGTCTGTCATTCTAGCTTCAAAGTGTATTTTTAGTGCTGTGTTTCACTAGCCTCATCAATACCAGCCCACCAGAAAGCTATGCATGCATGGAAGAGCTGGAAGCCCAGCAATAAGGTTTAAATACTACGATTTTCCATGAACTGAAAGAGCATCTGACCAGTTCCACAGCCCAGGAAATGGGCTGTTATTGCCTAATCCTGCCTCAAGCACCAAGTTTTTGGCTTGCTAATGCTACCAAGAAGCTAGGCTGTTACTTAATATCCTATTATCTAAGCGCAGCATTTTTGTATTCTGCCTGGTGTGCTGCGTGCTCCTCCCAGAAACATAAAACTAACTCAGCTCCAGCTTGAGAGAAGAAAGGCTGTGTCATACAACCAAGAGCCCATTGGGCAACAGATCCCCTTCCTTCAGTGGCAAGTCCATATCTGGCCAGGGATGTTTATGATTTTCTTCTAAACCTGTTATCTAAGGAAAAAAAGAAAGAAAAAAAAAAGAGAGCACTGTGATTTTTCCACATTATCAGGTGGTGATGAACTGATTTTGTTATCTGGGTGATGTCTGGGAAGGACAGAAATAGAAAGCCTCCGCACTGCAGCTATGCTGGTCTTCAGCACTCCTCAGAGAGGGGCTGCTTGCAGCAGGGCTAGAGACTTGGGCAGTCAAGAGGGTTTACAAACCATAGATGCTGCAGGAGTTAGGGCTTTGCCGTACATAAATACTCCAGTAGGGAAAGAAAGAGTACCTTTACCTTGGCAAGACTTTCTGGGCTATGTTTATTTATTTGGACTTCGCTGAGTGTACAGTCTTAAATGGACGGTTGGTGAATTCGTTTATCTGGTCTTTTTTAGCCTCTACAACTAAATAAATCCTAACCCAGGAGAAGACTAGCAGCTGTTCTCACTGCTGATAAGTCAGAATCCAGTCAACCAGCATAGCACTCCAGGTTTCTGCTGGTTAAAAGCCTCTTAAAAACTTACATTGACAGAAAATTAAGGTCTCATAGTTGCAAAAAGGAGCAAATCTCCTTGCAAGGGAATAATAACATAAACTTCAGTGCTTGGCATTGTGCCATTCAGCAGACATTTAGTCAGTAGCAGCTAGGACTCTGGGAATATACACTCCTGACTGAGGTTTTGAGGTTTTGCTCTGAAGCCTTCTACCAAATCCAGAGCCTGCAGAAATTCTGTGAGAAGTTAGGTCCTCCACGCCGTCGGGATAACACGGATTCCGAAGTTGCTCTATTGCTGAGTGAAGCTCTCTGGAGGAAGGGAAAAGAAAGTTCAGTCTTTGTTGGGCCAGAAAGTTCAGTCCCCTCCACAGATGCAGCTGGGGGCTGCGCATTGCCCAGCGCCCTGTCCCACACAGCTGCCTCTGGCCTAAGCGCGCAGCCGGGATCTGCCAGGGCGTGTAGCAGGAACACAGAAAATACCGATGACTAACACTCGCCGCTCACACCCTTGCATTACTTCCAGTTTGCCTTTGACAAGCCTGCCTTTTTCTGATGCTTTATCTTGTCATACTCTCCCTCACTTCTAGAGGGTAATTTTTCTGACATGTTGATTTTTCATATTTAGCATTTGATCTTTTGACAAATGTCAGCATTTGGTCCCCAGCAGGCAGTTTTAGGACAGCTGAAATGCTGTCTTAGCAACCACGGATGAGCTTGTGATATCACACAAAAGCCACTTTGTGTCATGACTAATTTCAGATCCTCCCTATTTCTTAGGCAGAGTCCAGCCTTGTTCCCTTATACACAGAGAACTAAATTCTGTGCCTGTATTTCCTTCTGGCTTTTCCGCTGGGACACAAACTTATTAAGAACAAGCAGACAAGCTCAGGAGGCAACACAGACATCACCAGTAGCACGTTCTACTTAGCCTGCAGGGCACTTTGCGTTTTGCTGCATGACCGTCCCCGGCACTGAAGGACCACAGGAGCCAATCTTCTTCCCATAACTCAGTCAAGGGCTCTCTTTTTTCCTCCCTTTCCCATGGAAAGTTTTCTGCTAGGACAAACTCTGGACTGCACTCTCCTGTCAACACTGAATTTTTAGCTTTCTATGCTTTTCTGCATGTTCTGGCTTTGGTAGGAGAAGCAGCACTTCTGCCAGGTGTGTGAGTATCTCTACGAATTTGTATTATCTGCAACGGTCCTGACTAACATCTGCTGAACGATATTCCTCTTCACAGGTGCAGCAGGTGGTGTTATAGACTTTCATCTGGCCTTTGCACCACTGTAGCCACATACGTGCAAATGACAGATGATCGTAAGACAAACCTCAGAGGAGGTAAAGGGAAAAAGTATGATTGCTTGCCCTATTTATAGGCTCATTATTCTCTAAGTGAAATTAATGTACATACAGGTTTCCTGTTCCCAGGAAGCCATAATCATTATGAAACACAATTCAAATATGAATAATTAACTGATTTTATTGTATCTAATTTGGGGCAAAACAAGCCTACAAAGAGGAAGTAAACCCCAAACAAATACATAGATCCAACTGAAATAAAGACTTCACTTCCAGATTGATCCTGATGGCACAGCTGTCTTGCAGCTTCTGCTGCTCTGAGTAAACCTGGCGTGCATCCTTCACTGACAGAGTGCTGCTTCTTGCTTTGGTTACAGCTCACTATTCACACGCTTCTTTGAATATTTTATGAAAGCGACATCAGGTGTGTCAAAAGGCAGTCTTTACGGCTGCTTCTGCCATGACAAAGCAACTCTCCTACATACTGTTTTCGCCTTGCTTGTGTAGATGGGCTCCTTACGTAATAACCCTGCCTTTGATTTTTGAGCATCTGTGACTATGTTTACCTCAAAGGACGGACATACTCCACAGCAGGACCACAGCATATCTTGATTCCCAGTCATCCTGATTATGGGACCTCCTGAAAAATGCTGCAACTCCCTCCCATGCCTAACTTTCCAGGAGAGATGTGTGTCTGGGTCTTCACCTGACTCAATAACAGGATGGTGCTAAGTGGTACATCTGAATTCAAGGGGTGGGAATCACTCCCAGGCTCCCCTGGTAGAAACACAGCTTAGGAGACTGTTGATGGACATTTTTTCATCTTTTTGAGAAGAAACTTCTACAAGTAAAGTGAGTTTAGGGAGTTGCTCCCGTTGCTTATCAAGAAGTGCATGTTTTCATAACAATTCAGCCATGTTTCTGTTGTGCATATCTCTGTGTATCTCTGCTTTCCCAAACACAGACAGCAAGACTAACAAGATGTCCTTTTGAGTGGGGACAATGTAATTTGAACTTGAGAAACTAATGCTGCTTTTCCCAGGAACACTGGAAGAAAAGCCCTTGCACTCTGTCTATTACATATTAAACAGTAAGGGAGGAAAGTGCTGAAGAACCTTAAGGGTGGTCCCCCCGCCACTGCCACCTTCTAGACTGGTTTCGGTCCTGTTGCCATTGCTCTACATTTCCTTAGGTTGCAGCTCCGAAACATAGCTCCACTGCCAGCGGTCACTTCTGGGTCCCCATTTGTCAAGCAAACAAAAGCTTGCCTTGGTTTTACAGGCGAGCTCTCCTCAATCCAACCTAAGGGCTGGCTTCCTTCCCCAGCCCCTCAAGGACCACGTGCCATGCCCAAATCTCTTTCAGAGCCTTCTTCCAGAGCCTTCTGCTATTTAATTCAAATAAAAGCTGGAATTGAATTTTTCTTCCTGATCTTCCTCATGACAGCAGAGGCCAACTTCGTTCCGCCAACAGCAGGAGCCCTCCCTCAGCCGTATCCTCCTCTGAGATTTATTTAAGCAACCAGTCAGCTGCATTGAACACTGCACATTAAAAGCAAAGCAAATACTTTAAATTCTATACTAAGCCAATAGAAGTAATTAGAGAAGTATAATCAACATGAAAAGTCACAACAAAGATGACTTTGCATCTGGAGCTAGAGAAAGCAAAATTAAAATTATACATATTCTAGCACAGATTTTATAAGAGAGATGATACAGAAACAAACCAACCAAACAGTACGGGACTGGCCTTAGAGCTAGAGATCTGAACTTCTTTTTTGTCTTTAAACCAAACATTTTGTAACCAGCTCTTATTTGGGACTAGCTTTGTTAATAAGATTCACAATAATTTAAGAACAAAGGTGCAATGGCCTGAGGCTGGAATTGCCTCATTTTTTCCTACAGTTTCTTTTTCATACTGCATTTAGTNAAAAAAAAAAAAAAAAAAAAATCAAAATTTTCAGCTTCAGTTGTTCACAGCACAAACTATGCTGACCTTTTCCAGACAATTACATAAAACAGCAATGATAAGCAGTAGGGATCCCTATTAAAATACAACCCACGGCTTTTGTATGTGTGCATGCCTTCTTTTTGGCCCACAGTTACTGGCTACACCAAAAAAGATTTTATGAAGAAAAACAACAGATATGATAAATTCCAACAGAAATCAGCTTCCAAATATGAACAGCAAGCATAACCACAGCTGAATACAACATTTGCTTAATTCACCAGGGATGATCTGAGACATCGTTTATCCTTTATACTCAACTCAAACTAGGCATGCTAGTAAAACCCCATTAATCTGTTTCATGAGTCATAGGCTTCTTTGTTCTGTGCACTTTGCTGACCGTTTCCTTTATCGGGGGGTGGAGAATGTGCTTTGTATAAAGTTTCAACTTGTGTGTAAGTTCTCTCTGGCACAGTGCATGGGCCCTACCCAAAAGACCGTGTTTTACCACATATTGCTACAGCTGAAATCAGCTGAAAATCTCGAGCAGGAAATCCCTTAACGTGAACTACAGGGCTGCAGTTGGGTAGTGTCTATAGACAGTCTAGGCACGTTACAGCTTCCCAGAGATCTTATTGCTCACGTACTGTGCCTGCTGCAGATGCTGTTCCTCTTTTCTCAGTCTTTGCAAACAAGTGGAAATAACTGAGCAGGCCTGTGGTTGCTTGGATTTTAACATACAGGCTAGACAGTTCTATTTAACAAAGAAAGTAATTAATCCTACCATCTAACGTTTGCTTTTTTGGATCACCAGTACAGTGATCACAGTTGGGAAATAAGTTACGCTGGGATTTTGTTAGCAGAAAGCACCTTTCTATGAAAAAGGAATGGCAACCTCTCCTACACAGTTTGGAGGAGATAGGATTTCCGTTCACTGCTACTCCTCTTGACTTCTCCAGCAAGAGCAGGCATTTCTGAGACATTCCCCAAATAGCATATGAGGATGGCAACACAAATTAATCATTTTATTTTCTTGAAAACAGACTCGAAGACATAATCAGTAATGCACATAGAGCCACACAAAAATGCATCTGCCTCTCCTTGCAAGAAAAAAAAAAAAGTCCTACTTCAGCTTCTGAAAGAACACACTTGTAAGGATGTAGAGTTAATGATTTTCTTCCACTCTTCCATTCTGTACCAAGGAATGTTTCTGAGCTCTTAAATAGCTCCACCCAAAATTAATGCTGCTGAGTAAATCAAGGGTCCGCAAGCCAGATGCCTGAGAATTTGACCAAGGGATCAAGTGTTGATTTTTACCTTCCCATATGATAAACTAGAATACTTGAACAAGGATGGAAACCTAAACTTTTAGTCTTCTGGTCTGAGGTGGTATTAGCTGAATAACTGACTTTATGCATATATATCAATTTAGTTGTGTGTATAAGTTTCACTTTTTAAACGTGTAAAATCCTTTATATCATTATACAAAACCTCACTGAAGAAATGCTGATAGCTGAGGAGAAGACAATTTATGGCATACTGTGAATTACTCCGGTAATTAAACATACCTGGAAACTCACAGGAGCCAGGAATATGATAAATGAAGAGGCAAAAGGTTACAATGCCATTAATTTTCTAAACAAATAAATGCTGCAAGTTATGCAACTATCTTCAAGAACTGTATAAAAAGTTAAAAGAAGTTATATAAATTATTATTTGTAAATAAAGATGCAGAGGCATGTGCAAGAACAGCACAAACATGACATTTAGTTGTTGCCAAGTGAGGACAATAAAACAGTAGAACTGGTGTGCTGAGCTGATGTTTTCTTTAAATCCCATTGTGTCGAGCTTAAAAAGTTCACTGCAAAAGCATTGGGCCAGAACAGAACTTGTCAGGTCTGATGCATGTTTGTCCAGTGCTTCACCCTCCTTGTGCATCCTCTCCTGCCCAGCATTACTTCTGAAGCAGAAAATTCATTACCATAAGACAAATAGATAAGCAAAGCTCGATTTTCCTTCTCATTAGCCAGCTCTAAGATGTGAACACTAAGGCTGGGGAGTAGAATTAAGGCAGCAGAGAAAAATACTGTGGATCTGAAGGTGTTTCAAAACATTTTCAGCTGTACTTAAGAGAGTAAGAAAGAGTTTCTTCTACCTGCTTCTTCTCAGTGCTGTCTTCAGCAGCAAAGAAGAGGAAGAGAAAGTGGGCTAGGAAGCTATTGTAGAGGGTGGCTGATAGCGGGGGAAGAGACTTGATGTCTCTCTTGTACAAAGTTAAACCTCTGGAAAACAACAGGTTGTTTTTGCTATGTCAGAGAAACAACACATTGTAAACATCTGGTTTTTCCGGTGGTGTCAATTTTGTGCTGCTGAATCCCCCCAGCAACGGAATGTAACAAGACCCAGCTGAGACTCAGTGTGCTGCATGCTCCTGCTAACTGCACAGCCTCAGCGAAGATGTTGCAATAAAGTTTGGGTCAGTTTTTCAGCTGTGTTAACTTGCTGAAACGTAGCCATCCTGGTGCTGTATCCAGGAAGACAGAAATGACTTCAATGCACCTGTGGTCTGCTCAAGTAATTCACTGCATCTGTGTTGGCTGCATCCAAGGATTGCACCCAGAACATTTTAGCTTGTTAAAAAAATTAGCTAATATTTGAAAGTTTCAAGAGTATCAGTCCATTTGTAGAGCTATGGAAAGAAACAAGAGGAAGAGAGTCTGATGTTTTCAAGATCACAAACCAGGAATAGAAACAGAAATCCCAATTACTAAGCTCCCTATTTGCATCACTAAACAATCACTGTCCTTGCTCAAAATGTGGAAAGTCCTCTTTTGAACCTTTACACAAACCAAAAATCATTTTGTGCATTCTGTACTCTAATAAAAAGGCGGTGGCGCTCTGTAGGACTTGGCTACTTTAATTATAAAAGGACAGCTCATTCCCTGTAGGCACAGTCCCTCACACAATATTCAGAGAGAGAGGCTAAGTGCACCTTTCTCTGTTTTTCTGCTAAAGTTCACCTAAACCATAGGCCACAGCTGTCCCTAGTGTCCCATTACACAGTAGTCTTCTACAGGAACCTGTGCTAGCAAGATGCTTCTGGAGAGAGGGAACAGAGGTGGCAAATGTATATTTGTCACTCAAAGCATAGAAGTGTACACACAATTAGTTCTTACTAATGAGCAAGAAGAAAGAAATTATAGATTTCTGTAGTATTTTGTACATTTAAATATTCCCCCTGACATATATATCAGCAGATGTCAACTAGAACTGAGGACCTTCTACAGTAAAATATATAATTATGGTGGAAATGCCCTGGACAGATCCATAAACTTTACCTCTCTTCTGAGATATGATATGAACAACATGATATGTTCCATTTTCTTAGCTGGTTTTAAAATACTGAAGTCTGTCGCTGCACTCAACACAATGCAGACTGAAGCACAACAAACGATAGTGATCATTAGGGTTTGACCCTAAAATGAGATACAGAGTAGTCAGCAGGAATGCAAGACCTCATCAATACGCACATTTGTGCTTTTGATCCCTCTTCCACATCTGATATCACTATGTAGTATTAGCTTCTTTTAAATCTTGGCAATCGTAAAGCTTCAGATTTTACATTACGAGGGTGTGGGGGAACAGTCTCCACATGAGTCTTATCTCAACGTGTTCTCCTCCCTGACTCCACAGTACCAGACGTAGCTGGGGATGCTTGAAACTAAGGCCACAGTGAATTCCTTTGCTGGCTCCTGTCTAGAGGTCTCAGCAGACAGTGAGGGCAAGCTTAAATGACTATTCCAATTACCCAGACACAGAAGAAGGAGACAAGGCAACAAAATGCAACAGTAGATGGGAAAAGAAGGTGAAGCAATGATAGGAAAAGCAAGCAGTAACAGCTTTGCAATTTGGAACCTGGTAATGACAAGCCCCATATGTGAAAATCTGGCCTTATCAGGACCAGTGAGACCTCACTCCAATTCCCCACTCCACCCCCGCCAGAAGGAGGCAGGAGGATTTGCTCTCATTTGTTTAAGCTTTCTGATAGCTCTCTGGGCACTTAGGAAAAGAGCAGTGTAAAAATAAATGAGTCAGAAAAATGGATGTGGGAATGACAAATGCATGAGCTATTTTTCTCAAGTGATGCTTGCTTTCCACATTTCTTAAATTCTATAGAGAAGTTATTCACAGCTAGTGTTCCCAAGGCAGGTACAGTTATGCTCACTTGTTTTATGAACTCAAATTTTATGTGCTCAAGTGGAAAATGCTACATTGTTTGACTTAATGACTTTTCCTAAACTACACAGACAGGAAAAGCGGGTGTTCCAACTGTGTGGTTTGTATTTCACATACATACCATTTTGCCTTGTATTTATTTTCTTTTTTTTTTCTTAATTTTACAAGGCAGTAAAAAAGCTAAACAATCAAGAACATTATAAGCTTACTTTAGTAAGCTGCACTTCTCTTTTTTTTCCTTTAGCTAATAAGAGAAAAATATTAGAAGCATGTGATATTGTGAATGTTCTTGCTCAGAATTAGTGTGGATCTGCCCCCCAGATCCCAGCATTAGCAACAAAATCACATATAAATAAGTAATTTTTTATTCATAAAATGTCCTTTAAGGAAATAATAAAAGAGAACTTGCATTATTTAAGCTTACTAAGTGCTTTTCGGGTATATGTGCTTTTTTTCTGTGAAGGCAGAAAGGCAGAAGCAGAAAGGAAGCAAATAAAAGAGAATTGGAGGAAAAATTATTTTCCTCTAGTGTGGAAGAAAACCCCTACAATGTTACTCTTGCCCTTCAACTGACTTTAAATCACCAGTTTCAAAAAAAAGAAAGTCCAATGAATCAACTGATTAATTTGTGAAATATAATATTGCTTACTGTAAATTGAACCATTGAATAATTTAAACTGCTTTTGATTTCTTCTCAGCTGGACCACAACATCAATATCAGCAAATCCTCAACTTTTTGCTTTTTCTCACCCAGACAAATATCTATACTTCCCCACCGTTACACCCTTTTCTCTGCCACTGCTGTACAGACAGCTGCAAGTGAAAGGATACCAACAGTCATCTTTTGGGAACCAAACTGAGGAAATCAACTTTGCTCACCAACAAAGTGCACAAGGACAGCCACGCATTTCTGTGTCATGATCCAAAAAAAGCTCTATGGGCTGAGGAGGGAGCCTCGTGAGCTACCTAATCGGCATCATTGAGCACAAAGACACAGACTGTCATCTGCTCCTAAACAGATGACGAGATAAACCACAAGAAAGATCCTAAAGCAGGAAATCCACTCTAATGAAGAATTCTAAAGTTTCCAAAGGGAAATAAGAACAATAGTTTCCTACCTGCCTTTTTAAGCATCCACCCATTAGGGGGTCATTTGCCTATTTGGATTCGTTTGTTCCTAAGGCCATGCATAACTAGCAATGTGTTCAGTTCTCCGTGTGAAAGGAGATTGATTCTGGGTATTCCCATATTTAAAACATTGCAAGTTTTCCACTGCCATGATTTTGCATTCATTTATACAGCTTTGGCTTTTTGAGAACAGACGGTGTCTACCTGTCATGCTGCACAGGCACTAAACTGAGCGTCTTTCTGTACACATGCATGACTGACTGAGTGACTTGAGCTTCTTTGGCTCACCAAGTCCATAGCCAGGCTATGCAAAGATGGAGGCCACTGTCTTTCAAACTATAAACTGGGTTTGAAGCATAAATTTAAAAGTTTTAATCATAGAATCATTGAATCACAGAATGGTTTGGGTTGGAAGGGACCTTAAAGTTCATCTAGTTCCAACCCACCTGCCATGGGCAGGGACACCTTCCACTAGACCAGGTTCCACTAGATTACCCCTTGTCCTATCACTATGCTTCCTGATAAAGAGTCCCTCCCCATCTTTCCTGTGGGCCCCCTTTAATGCCAAGTGCAACAGCAGTACACTTCATACCACACTGGAGCAGCTGCTTCTTTTATTCTGCAACACACGACTAAAATAGCTTATGCCTGTCTTAGACTGTAGACAGTTGAAGTCACCAACAGCATTTGCCATAGCATCTTAATGAAGGACTCTTATATGGAGATCTAAGTGAGAAATACAGAGATGTTTTTGTTTTATCAGTGCAGCTCAAAAGATTTTGCCCTGATGTGATGCATCTAGCATGCATACACAAAAATCATTATGAACAAAATGCCTTCACAAATGGCTGTTAAATTCTTGCCACGTTTGTCAGATCTGTTGGCCTCTTTCAAGAATCCAGCTACACCCTCACCATGTTTATGAAACTGAGCAGTCACATAACTCATGCTACATAACAGAGGTGGAGATATAGAAGACAACAATCCATGGGAGAACAATTAGATCTCGTGAAACCTTAGCTTTCTACCCTGCTCTGAATCAGTTGTTTCTAAACTGTTTCTAAACGGAGTCCTCAGCACAGCACATAACCTGGGGTTATCTCCTTGGATAACCGCCAAAATTCCTAAATCCTGGTCATCTTAAAGTTTATGCAGTTAGGTGTCAAACTAATTGCCCTTCAAGGCAACTGCTCCAACTCACGTCTCTGGTGCAGGTGGCCTTCTGGCCCATCCTGGAGGCGGCTTTGGATGAATGGATCAGAGGGCATGCAGGAAAACAAGCCCTAGCAAGCTCTAGTTACTGGGGGCTGCATTCCTGAGGCAAGGAAAGGAAGGGGAACACATGCAGTGATGTGTACGACTGCTTCCCCTAATTTTTACAGGGAAGATGTTTTTGGGAAACTTGGTTCTGAAACAATAAGGCACGCAGATTTATGTGTGAAAGGGAGATTATCAAGAACAGGGGAACCTTCTGCCCTTTTTACGGTCTAGACGATGTCGGTACTGGGAGTATTGCAAACATCACATTGTGGCTGAAAATTAAGGCATTACAACTTTGTTTTACTCCTTGTGAACATGAAAGTGAGCTATTTTTCCTTTGAGAAGAAAATACAAACAGCAACAAAAAAATATTAAGTAGAGTATGTTCAGATAATCATAGAATTGTTGAGGTTGGAAGGGACCGTTAAGATCATCGAGTCCAACCATTAACCTAACCTGACAAAACCACTTCTAAACCATATCCCCAAGTACCACGTCTACCCTTTTTTTAAACACCTCCAGGGATGGCGAATCCACCACCTCCCTGGGCAGCCTATTCCAATGTTGGATAACCCTTTCAGTGAAAAACTTTTTCCTAATATCCAACCTAAACCTGCCCTGGCTTAACTTGAACCCATTTCCTCTCATCCTATCACTTGTCACTAGGGAGAAGAGGTCAGTCCCCATCTCTCTACAACCTCCTTTCAGGTAGTTGTAGAGAGTGATAAGGTCTCCCTCAGCCTCCTCTTCTCCAGGCTAAGCAGCCCCAGTTCCCTCAGCCGCTCCTCATCAGACTTGTCCCCCAGACCCCTCACCAGCTTCGTTGCCCTTCTCTGGACATGCTCCAGCACCTCAATGTCAATCTTGTAGTGAGAGGCCCAAAACTGAACACAGTACTCGAGGTGGGGTCTCACCCACCTCGGTGGGTGAGAGCAAGGGGGAATAGTACCAGAACAAATAAAACATTTTTTCCTATGTTCCTGTTTTATAGACTAAAACACCTCTAATACATGTCAGGTGTGCCAAAATTGCATTCATTTAGACTCGGAAGAACGCAGCTCAATAAAATAATATAAATGGAATGTGGCGCTTAATTGTTTAAGAACTGTCCTAGTCGTTTTTCTCCTTCCTTCCTTTCTGAAGAGCAGACAAACAGAATTTAACATCAGGGGAAAGAACATACAAAACCAGCACTCAGTTATCATCTTAAAATGGAATTATTTTGTTCTTAGAAGAAAAAAGAAAAAAAAAATTGCACATCACAGGTTCTCCAAAAGGAACAAACGTTTTATTACTGAAAATTTCACTTTGCCAGAGACAGAGGAAAGGTATTTCAGGTTTTCTTTTCAGTACATCAAATATTTACATTAAGATAGAAATGACTGAAAATATTCAGAACAGAGTTCCGTGGTGAAATGCGGATATAGGAGAAACAGGTTGCAAAAGATATGTAGTGAACCATGAAATCTGAATCTCAGCAGTTAAATTACAAAGACAGATTTACACAGTTACTATAAAACTGAAATAGTACTAGAGGAATCAAGAGCTCCTATCAGCAGAAGACCGACTCTACTTTCATTGGATACACCTACACCATAGCACACCTCACACGGCTTTATCTTTAAAAAAAGCTTTTCACTGTAATTGATAAGCCTAAGTAGAGGTCTATACTGTATACTGCTACAACCAGACTGCTTTCAGCATTTATACTAACTACATATTTCTATCCCATACTATTATGAACAAAAGCTGTTATAAATGGCTCTCTAGAGAGCAGAAAACTCAACTTACTGGAAATCAGTGAGGATACTACAGCCTACTGAAATAGGATTTTTTTTTAAAAAATCTTTAATTGAAGAAGATGAATATAAATAATTAATAATAAATAATAGAAATTTTAACACACTGCAGTGACTGTAAAAAAAATCTGTTCCAACAGAAGAGGAACCCATAAAATACAAAATAATAATTAAAACCCCCCACATTTGGTATGCTTAGCATAAAAAATACCACAGAATTAATTCTAAAAAAGACAACCTCTTTATATCCTGCTTACTCTGACATCACTAGATCTTTCAGAGGAACTATTAAAACATCTTAAGAAAGCCACTGCTTATGTATAAGTAATTCAGTACCCTAGATGATGGGTAGCTAGCTGTTTAACACCTGATCCTAATAAAAGGCTACTTATTCCAATTCTACTGCTGTGAGTTATTTCGGAAGCAAATTAAATTGGGTTTGAGGGAAAAGGGTTGCAGTATGTAACCCTTATGTATTAAATAAGAAAAGTCCTAAGAGAAGGGGAGAAAAATAGTAAAGAAGAGGTTGCTCAGGAAACTGTAGGAAAGTTAGTTCCTCAAGATCTATGAATTGGTTAAGAAAAGATACTCAGAAAAGAATTAGCAGTGAGTATCCATAGTTATAGATATTAAGATTAATGCACTTAAATGGACTGTGTATCACTACTACAAATCTGTTTGACAGCCTTCCTGTATTCTACTGATGTATGCAAAAAAGCACAGTTGAGTCTCCATATAACTGAGGAAGAACATGTTAAGGGTTGTTGCTGCAGGCTGTATTTGCTTGAAAGGGGTTATGCAGGAAATAAAATATCCTTCTGTTTCTGATAAAATAGAATAATGCTAAAAAAAAAATCTTACAGGAGAAATTAGTTATTTCATTAACCAACAAGCTGCATCTTCTATTATGGAACTAAACTTTGACTAGCATCCCTGTCATATTGTATACTGCTACTTTTTAAACATCTTTTTGCCTAATGTCACTTCAAAAGTAGATTAGTATGCAGAAAAATGATCTATAAAATAATATTTCTCTTTATGAACTGTTAAGAAAAACCATAAGAGACTTGGGGCATAGAAAGCTCTTTGGGTAGTCTACAGGAAGTTTAGTCAAAGTATAAACAGATGTTACTGGAAGATAAAAAACAACAAAAGTATAAAGCTATGTGGAGGGAATCTGAAAAGGAAACAATACACGGCTGATAGTTACAGTAGGAGAAATCTCTATAGTAGTAAAAATGGGATGAGCTTTAAAAGAGACAGGCTTTCAGCTGCCATAGACTTTGGTGCCTTCCTATCCAAGCTAGTGCTTTAAGTCATGTAGGCATACTGCAATAATTACTGCTACTGGAAGGGAACAAGTGGTACCAACAGAGAGAGGGCACTTGCTGAAGGAAAAGCTGAGGGTGACTAACACCAGGTAACTGGGCTTTGAAGAGGCTGTTTGGGATCTACACACCTCCTGCAGAAACTCCTTTCTGAAACGAATTTTTTTACTGAACAGGGTGGTTTGTTTCCTTAGGAAGAAACCCTTAGGCTGCAGTGTATTAAAGTCTCCTCTGTCTTGAAAAGCAGAGAGCATCAGAAAATAGCACACAACATGGGAGCCAGCAGAGGCTGTGCAGCAGATTCTGGAGTCTGTTTGGACTCCGGCTCATTCTGAATATACACTTAGAACTGGAAATAATACAGCTGCTTCTTTAAAAACAAAACAACAACAACAAAATAACAAACAAACCTGATGCAGTTTTTATAATCTTTAACCAAAAATCAAATGGGTGTTAACTATGTTTGTAATACATGCTTTATATCACATCCTTTTTTTAAAAAAATAATCACCCTTGTGTTGACTGACTATACCATATCTGTTTGCCCGTGGCACTAAACCTTCAACTAGCTGCTAAAATATTTTGCTTATTTACAGGAAACTTTGCTGGTGGAACTAGCCCCTTCTCCTTCTCACAGCTCAAGTATGAAAACACTGGGAGAAAATATGGTTTCATGTGTTTGATTTTTATTTAAAAATGAAGATAAATGTGAACGTTTGTATCCTCACAGCAAGAAGAAACATGGAACCATGTTTCAGCAGATGCTGTAACAGAAACCAGCGCTGAAACCCTGCCCTTCAGTTTGATTTCCAATTGATTTAAAAAAAAAAAGAGATGCTTCTGGCAAATACCCTTCCAATAGATGCTATGAGATGAGGCCACAACCACAACATCAACACATCCAAATACACTCCTTACATATGAGTGTTCTTGGCACCTGAAATTTTGCACCTGAAATAAAAAAGAGCCATAGCAGAGCATTGCCAAATTCCGCTAAATAGTAAAAGGAAAAAAAGGCAACATAATTTCCAGGGTTATTTTCGTACTCATACCAACTTTGTAACAGTAACCAAAGGAGTGTGCGCATCAAAGAACACCTTTTTAGCATTGCCAATACTTCCCCCCTTTTTTTTTTTTTCCCTAGTGGTGTCTTTGCCCATCTGCTTCACCATCCACTGGCAGTGGCTGTGGCCCTCTTCTTCCAAAAGGTGTCCTCTGGGGACAGAGCAGTACGGTTTTAACTGCTCCATGAAGACTTTACTTTCAGCAAATAAAAATCTGTTTGTCTTTCCTTTGCTTCTTTGAACATCTGGAGAGCTATGCGGTTTCTGGCAAGGTTAAGAGCTCATAGGTAAAGGGGGAAAAAAGTTATGCAGAGGCAGGAAAAGAGCTACAAGGATCTTACTTCAGAAGAGGAACTGGAGGAAACTGAGAAAAAAGGAGCATTTATCTTCATAGCTCACAGACAGCTGCAAAGGCAGCTCCGTAGCTGCTCACGTCACTGAGTTTGTTCAAGTTTGAACAGTTTAATCTGTCTTTACAACTTCATTGTCCTGCCATGTAAGTCATATTTTTTCTTCCAGCCAAACCATAGAGTGTGCATGTCTTTTAAAGATCCTGTTCTTTAGAAATAAATCTTAAGGTAACCTTCTCTCCTTCCAAAGCATCTTCAGATCAGGCAAATGCCCAAGCTGTTTGCAGAGGTTTCCTGGTACAGGCTATGGGTAGGACACAGAGTGAAAGACCTGCTAGCATAACCACTGAAGGTTCAGCAAGGCAAAGATAGGTGCTATCGGAAGAAGTGGGTCTCAGATTATGCCAGATAACCAGCCCTAGTACTAAATTATTTTTAATTTTACAGATGAGTTAGCTTTACGTGTGAAATGACAAAGCCCGGTTATTTTACAATCAAAGTTCCACACATAGAAAAGCTGGTAACCACAAATAATGAAACTCATTTTCACAAGATGCCAGTGAAATCTTCAGATCAAAAGATTAGTAAGACTGAAAAAAATTAGCTGATATTCATAAATCTGGAGAAGTTATTAGCCATAAAGTGGCTAGTGCAAGAAAACTGTACCCCTGCCTTAAGGACTGAACCAACTGGAAATCACTAGCTCTAGTGCAGAGTGCAGTTCTCTCGCATCTGTTCTAAGAGGAGGTTGCTTTTAC
The DNA here is from genome assembly GCA_013398815.1 of Ibidorhyncha struthersii. NCBI lineage: Eukaryota > Metazoa > Chordata > Aves > Charadriiformes > Charadriidae > Ibidorhyncha > Ibidorhyncha struthersii. Next base: position 246,490 of record VZSZ01003207.1, on the reverse strand, counting down.
CTCATCTCAAGGCGGTAACTTTGACAAAGACTAGTTTTGGAAACAGGAAGCTATGTGGTAATTCCAGTGAGATAACTAGGCTTTCTGTGTTAGTTCTGCAATCCTGGAAAAAGAAAAGTGGTTTGGTATGATGTGATTAAATAGAGAGTATTTACTCTGAGGAGTACTGATTCTTGTTCTTTTTGTCGAGAGCAACTTCTTAGATGATGCCTATCAACAGCTATAAACAAACACTCTGTTAGAGGACATCCTTTGAGCAACACTAATAATTTCCTGTGTTGTGCACATAGCATTAATGACTAGATCTATACTGCTGGATTACACAATGCATGTGCATATATTCAATCTTGCCTTCTAGGCTTGCAGTTCAGAAAAAAAGGAAGATGCTAACAATGATGTCATGTTGACTCCCGTCGTGGTTTAACTTCAGCCAGCAACTAAGCAGCACACAGTTGCATGCTCCCCCTCTCCCCCAGCGGGGTTGGGAGAAAACTCGTGGGTTGAGATAAAGACAGTTTAATAGGTAAAGCAAAAGCCACGCACCTGAGCAAAGCAAAACAAGGAATTCATTCACTGCTTCCCATCAGCAGGCAGGTGTTCAGCCATCTCCAGGAAAGCAGGGCTCCATCACGCATAATGGTTATTTGGGAAGCCAAAGCCATCACTCTGAATGTCCTCCCCCTCCCTTCTTCTTCCCCCAGCTTTTTATTGCCCCCCTTTGGTCAGTTGGGGTGAGCTGTCCCAGCTGTTTCCCCTCCCAACTCCTTGTGCCCCCCCAGCCTGCTCACTGGTGGGGTGGGGTGAGAAGCAGAAAAGGCCTTGACTCTGTGTAAGCACTGCTCAGCAATAATTAAAACATCCTTGTAGTATCAACACTGTTTCCAGCACAAATTCAAAGCATAGCCCCATACCAGCTACTATGAAGAAAATTAACTCTATCCCAGCCAAAACCAGCACAAGTCCATAAAAGTTTATGACAAGAAAAAACACCTCTTGCTGTTCAGGCCCTCCTGCCTACAGTCCTCAATGGGCTTTCCAGTACTACTCCTGCAAAACTCAGATATTTTAAAGGAAAAGCTTATCCTTAATTTAAAGTGCAGAATAATTTTAAGATTAAGTGAGTTTATTACTATGGATAAACCCTTTATTGCCTCAGGTTAAATCTAAAAATTACTTGACGAGGCACTGTCAAGGAGGAAAAAATATTACCATCAATTTATGAGCTGGTGACAGCGATTCACAGACTCTGTGGCCTTCCACTTCCCCAGCTGGCAAGGTCCTAGAAATGCTGAAGAAGAGCTACAGACCTCTCCGAGGAAGGTTTAGGCCTACGACCGGTGAAGCCAAGCCAGCCACGCATCTCCAGTTACCTTCCAAACCACACGCTGTGTGTCGCTGAACTATTATCCCGCCAATAATCAGCGCATGCTTGGCACGCGGAAACCCGGCATGTGGGAGAGGTGTTTCTGCACACGCGCCCCCGAGCTGGGCTCAGCACACCCGCCTCCACGCGGCTCCCACACCCACCGGCGGCAGCAGCGCTTCAGGCTGCGACGACAGCGCCCGGGGGGCACCCACCGGCCCTCAACCGGCCGCTAGAAAAGGACTTGTAAGAACACAGTACCTTTAACATCCATCTTCCCGCACTGGCAAAATTAGTTAAGAAAACCTAGTGCCGCACTGAGTTTGTGTTTGCACCTGCCAGCCGTGGGCCCGGCCTGGCATCGCTTGCAAATACAAGACTCAAAGTGGTTTTACCAATTTTCTGGCCGATCAGAGGGAAAGCCAGCTTGCCATGGGCAAGATCATTAGGTGTCCTGGCGTGTTGCATGTCAGGCGACCTTTCCTGAGGACACGCGGGGAAAAGAGAGTGCCTGGGTGGAGAGTGGGCAGCGGTGCAAGAGCCTTCGCCTCTCCTATCGACACCAGTGTTTAAGCCCTGGAGATCATTTCGCCCAGAAAATGGGGGGGAGGGGGCTTCTCTCGGGGCTCCTCGGCCCGGCGCCTCCCCTCTTCGCGGCAGGGCTGAGCGGCAACCACCCCGCACGCCCCGGCACCCTGCTCCTTCTCCAGCCCGCCGGAGACGGAATGATTCGGCTCTCCTCGGCCCGGCCCACACGGCAAACCCCGGCTCCCGGCCTCAGCCCGACGCCTCCGGCCCGCCGAGGAACGGGGCTCCGCCACTGCCCTCCCTCCCTCCCCGGGGGCGC
>VZSZ01003207.1:199447-243339 GCA_013398815.1 Ibidorhyncha struthersii | reverse complement strand
CTTCCATTTTAGGAAAGAAAGCGCAGTTATGGCAATTCCAGGGCAACAGATAGTTGCTGACCAGAAAGTCTGCCCTCCCACGAGAAGCCGGTTTTTTATTAAAAAAAAAAAAAAGCAAACGTATTATGGCAAAACCGCAGTGTAAAACATGCCAGTGTGTTTTCTGAGAAGCTTCTCATGGCTTCAGTGTGTGTCAGGGACGATTTTCTTCAACCTTGATCAAAACGGTGTGTATGTAATAGCACGCTGGTATTTGTTACAAGGAAACAGTTTGGGCGGGGTAGAAAAGTGGCAAAGTTCCCAATACCGAGGGTTATTTTTTACAGGAGGAAGACTCCTAAGCTGAAATATGCCGTGCAAACTGTTATTTCCCATTTGTATGACTTATTTCTAAGAAACTTCTTCTTTTCTTTTTTTTTTTTTTCCATGTTAATAAGCATACTTGGTGCTGTGCCTAGGTATTTTCTTTCAGGTACTTTTTAAAAGTTACCCTTCAAAACTTAAATACCTGTCTCTTCACTGTAAGAGAGAAGAAAAAAGCCCACCTTATTCCTAGCTTTGACTAGAAGCTGTAGATCCTGCATGCAGGATGCCAGATAAGCAGTTTGGCTTAGAGCCGGGTTGAATTCAGTTCTTCTGCTGTGGGCTTAATTGTCGTCTTAACTGCTAGGTTAGCAAAGCTGAGCTCTTGGAAAAATAGCACAATTTTACAGTAACTGCCTTTAAAACTGATTCAGGCTGCAAACACTGAGATATCATCTTACTACTTATGTGGAAAACTTGCTCCTCTACTTCTGCAAAAAGTCCTCACAGTCATGGACAGCAAGATCTTTGGTGTGATGTTCTTAAGTATTTGGAGTTACTCAGAAATAGTCTTTCTAAACTTAGTGCCAAGAAGTCTGGAGGTGAAGAGAGTCTGTCTAGTTTCTGCTTTACCACGGGGAATGCGCTCAAAAACTGCCTTCAGGGGTTTTGTTTCAAATTCTGAGGAAAATGATGCTAGATTTTTAACAGATTGTTCTTAAAAAGCTGGTTAATTTATCTGAGTACTGGTTAATGCCTATAATACAAACCAAGTAGATAGGTTCTAATTAGTTTGGACGCTTTTTCCTTAAAATGAAAAAGAATTCGAGAACTATTGAGAATGTCAGCCTGGCGAGGGTGGGGCCCTCTGGGGGAATTTTGGGTTTGTGGTGGTGCAGTCTTAAATTAAAATGAAGGCAAAACCTGAGTTACATACTTCTGAAAATTTTAATTTCATTGTTGGTAAGCTATCTGTAGTCTGAATTTGTAGAACTGCTATAGAAAGTTAAGGTTCTTACTGTATAAGCAATTCAGCTGCTGTGTGACAGTTTGGAGATGACTGGTCTCACTGGGACTGCTTGCTTTCACAATTCAAGCTGATGAGTCTGTGCCTCAGGACTGAGATCTTCTTAGGGATCATCCATTTTAGGCACGTGAAAGCTGTTGGTGTTAAAGCAATATCCTACATATGAGTATTTGAATGTATTATTAAGCAAGGGTGAACTTTGTTATTTGAGCTTGCTTAGAAAAAGAGCTTGCAGTTTTAACCTCAAAACTGGTATTCAGATGTTCTCATTTGCCAAGTATGTGCTCTGCAAGTCAGGCAGAGCTGGAATTTAGATATTGTTGGGGCTGGATCCAGAGGAAGGTCGAATATGAGTTTTTATATCGTCAGTTTCTATAGGCAGTCTGACAGCTTGCCCCTGCTGAGGAGTGGGATCTTTCCATTTCTTTTCTCCTGTGTTTGGTCTGGTGCCCATCGGGGCCTGTACTGAGATGACTCAGCTTGATAAGTCAGCAAGTGACTAATCTGGTGCATTGAGTTTGCTCTGCGGAGTGTTTGATGGCTGTCCCAGCCAGCGCGAGGGGTGGCGGGACCGAGCATGGGAGAGTGGCACTGCGGTGGGTGCAGGGGAGGAGAGGGCAGGAGGTTTCCTGCTTTGGCTGGCTGCAAGGTGTGAGACTGGCGCAGATGTCTTACATCTGCAAAACCACCAGGTTAGCCCAGTGTCTAATTTCAGGCATCTGTTTTTCAAAATACAACAACAACGAAGTATTAGGCAGCAGATCTTCTGTATAGTTTCTATGAAAAGCACAGTAGAAGGAGAATTAAACAAAAAATCCGTATATGATGAGTGGCAGAAAACTGCTGCATGCAAACACAAGGCTCGAAAGTTTCCCTTATCTACTGTAGAAAGATAAAGGCATAAAAAGCTGTCTTCTTACTGAGGATCTTGGGTTTGGACTCAGAAATACGTGCTTTTGGTACCCTTTACAAGAATTGTGTAGAACTTCTTGATTGAAACAGAGTTGCCACAAGAAACAGTTGCGGTAGCAAACAGCAGAAGGTGAGCAAAATACACACTGGAAGCTGAGGTATCTATGTTGTAAGATCAGTAGCCTAAGGTGAATTACAGGTGGAGATCCCTTATTCGTAAGACCGCTGTAATTACAGGGCTATGAGCAAAGGGAAGGAAACACTTGTGCCCCTGACTTCTTGTTGAGGCAAGTCAGCGTTGAGAAAAAAGGTGGATGAAAGACAGTGAAAGGAGCCTATCTGTACTACAGTAGATGGAGCTTTCAGCTGGGGCAGGGAGGTGGCGCAGGGACTCCTGGAGACTGATCTCTGCTTTGTGCTCTCCAGAGTTGTTTGCCTTTTAAATATGATTAAAAAAAAAACAAAAAAAAACAAAACAAAACAACCGCCACCACACAATTTTCTTTCAGTTGAACAATTTTAGTAGCAGTGCTAGTGTGCATACATGGCAGCATGAACTTGAAAAGTGCAGCACATTTCTCCATCTTTCTGTTTCCTCTAATTTCAAATGGGTAAGGAAGTTTTTTATGTGTTCTTATTTATATAAAATGGCCACTGCACTGCTACATCAAAGTGACATCACTGCAACAATCCTTAAGCTTTCTGTAGTTACAGTGGTTTAACTTGGCAAGAGTTAAGCGTGACTCAGCCTACTGCCATCCAGCCAAGACCAATTTCAGTATTTTCCTGATGTTACTCTGGTGCTGAGGTCGCCTGCACTTGAGAAAGGACTCTGCTTTAACTCTTGCTGTCTTGAACCTCCCACTGCAATCAACTTGTATTTCATCAGGTGACAGCTGTGTTAGTGAAATGCAGTAATAATAGTAATCTTCATCAGTTAAGATCATCTTGCCAGGGGCAAGCCACTTTCTTTAATCCAAGCTGCTTTTCCATGCTCTGGCACGGGAACCTACTCTTTGGAGTCTAGTAAAAGTGTTTTGAGAGAATGTTATGAGCAAAACAGTCTCAACTCAGGGAACTTTTACTTACATTAGCTTGCTGTCAGTTAACACAAACTTCTAATCATTGTCTTGAGATTTGAGATAAAGAAAATCAAGCCTCTAAGGTCCTCCCCTTTCCCTACGTTCAACTTAAGCCAAGCACCCCTACCCACCCCATCTTGACTTCCCTGTTTTTTGCTGAAGGTTATGCTCAGCCCATCCCCTGCTACTTCGGTGAGGTGATATGCAGACCAGGAAGGTCATATCCCTAATGGTTTCTTTCTGCTGCTCCTCCTTGTTTCCTACTGATTTTCCTCTGCTCTTCTTTGCTTCTCAGTGTGCCTGCGACAGTGAGGGTCACCTATGGTCCCTCAGGGCCGTCCCTGCCCTGGTGTGGGTGGCCCATAGCTGCAGTCCCTTAGGGGTGTCCTTGCCCTGATGTGGATGGGTTATAGCTGCAGTCCCTCAGGGATGAACCCTCTTGGCATGGAACTTCTCCTGCCCAGAGCACATCTCCAGCCACACGTTCCCCTTTGCAGTCTCTCCCTCTGCGAATCTCACAGACTGTCTTCTCATGTGTCTCCTGAACCTAGTGGCTGATGCTTTTTCTTGCATGTGTTCAAGCAGGAATACTCTGTGCTCCTCTGATCACTTGAGGGTTTGGTGCACACCACCAGTGTCAGGGCCAACGAGACATGACTGTAAGCAGCATGGGGCCGTTCATGGCCCCTCTCTTCCAAGACAGGGCACCCTGCAGCCCTCTGCTGCTGAAACCCTGCCCAGTTCATACCCCATACGTTCTTGAGCAACGTGTACATACAAACTGTTTGGGCATACATCTTGTCAGTAAAGACATGGGTCCTGTGTCTCCAAAACACACAGCATAGTTTATGAAGTAAAATAAGATTATTTATCATATGTAACAGCACATATTTAATTTCATTATCACTTTTCCGAAGGCCACCTAGTAGGTAATTCCTGGTCCTCAAGTGGTAAGGACTGCTTCCTTAAGGATTTCAATTGCTGCAGGAGGATAGAAACAAACTTGTGTCTCAATTCTGGTGTCCCCAAGGCTGGCTGGTACTTTGTCACCCAGCTGAACTTGGGAGTATATGGTTTTCTGCAGGACTGTTATGATGGGTTTCTACTTTTATGTTAACTAGCGCCACCCCCGCCCAGCTCCATAGAGGTGAGATTCCCTTTCCCTAGAGTGCAGTTTCAAGTAAGCCATTGTACCATTCTACCTTTCCAGATGCCTAAGGATTAGAGGCAATATGATACACCCACTCTGCTGCACAATCTTCCCCTCATTCTTGGACAGCTGTGGTTTTGAAATGACTACTGCTGTCTGAGTCTAGCCAAGGCTGCATTCCATCATGCCAACAAATATGTTTGTTTGTTCCATCTAGGGTGTTGCCTACCTTTTCTTTCCAAGTAGAAAATCTTCTAGCAACCATTTCTAGCTTTGCCACTGTGAGGACACAGCACCTGATGGTGTTGCTGAAGAGAAGGGCGCTGATCTACTTGCCAGTCTTCTTCGGACTTCCCTTTCTCCAGTCACACGTACTGGTTCGTCATTCATACTTTCCATGCTTGCCATCCTATTCCACAGATCTTACACTACCTAGTTGCTTGCACTGTGGCTTCCTGAGACAAATCTAAGCCGCATTCTCTGCCCCAGTACATGAATAGCAGTTTCGTGGGCCTGCCTGGCTAAAAATAGCTCGCCTTTGTGCTCACACCCTAAATCTGTGCTGACCAGTTGAGCTAACTGGTCAGCCTGGTTATTACATTTCTCAAATTGCATTTGAATTTCAGATGTGCACATTAACACCGTGTATTCAAGTAAATGTTTCTCCGAGTAGCTGTTGTATTACTTTCCATTCTTCTGCTGCTGACAGTGATTTTCCTCCCTGCTGCTGGTTATCACAATTCCAATCTTTGAGTCATTTCTGGACCACATTAGTGATCACTCAGGAGTCTGTGTATATGTATACACAGTGCCAGTGATGCTCCTGAGCTTGTTCCAAGGCGACTCCAAAAGCCATTACTTCTGCAAACTGATGGCAGCCTCTCATCCTTTTGCAGGTGGCAGCCTCCCCTGTGGAGGGGCTCCAAGCTGCTTGCAGCCCCATTTCCTGCTGTGATATAGGATCCATCAGTAAACAAACTCCATTGGTTATTTTCAGCATATGCTGAGGCATTTTATAGCCAGAGGAGTTCAGTCTTCCTCATATTGATGATTACCAATCCGTTCAAGTTGGGAAAGATAAAGATTACCTCTAATCAATACGTCATCGTTGCAGTGGAAAAATTCTCTAGAGATATGTTGCTTTAAAGTTTTGTGGATAATGCCATGGCAGATGGTAGGGCTGTGTTTCCACCCCCTTGCAACAGCCAGTTCCAGACCTATTGCACACCATTCCAGGTGAAGGCAATTGGTGTCTTGCTCCTTCAGCCAGAGGGATTGAAAAGAAAGCATTTGCAAATCAGTTGTAACATACTACGAACATCTCTTGGCTTCTGGCTCATGCAAGAGCTGCAGCATGCCTGGAACTACAGCGGCTAATGCAGCAGCTATGTCATTCAGAGCTCTGACTTCTGTTGTTAACTGCCATTCTCCAGTATGCTTCTGGACAGGCCAAACAGGACTGTTGTAAGGTTGATGTGTTTGAGAGCCCTTCTCCCCTTTTTTTTCCAGGGATCAGTTACTAACTACTTTTTGAAATATCACCAGGAGCCCCTTAATCAGTTCAGTATCTCTTTCAGCAAATTATTTGCATTGCTAAGGGAAGAACAACTGGGTCTGAGTATGTGCAATGTTGCTGGGGTCATTAAGAGTCCTTGTAGCTCGTTCCGTCCTGTACAAAGCACACTGCCTGTACAAAAAGCCCAATGCCTTCCTGTCTCATCTGTCCATCTACAGTGGTCAAGAAAGTCAAGCTTGAGGAGGGCAGGGGCAGTAAGGGCGATAGCAACAGGTAGGGGCTACCAATCTTGTCTATTCAAACTATGGCTCCCTTCCACTAATGGCAGGCATGTGTCCTCCGCACTTACTCTGTGAATAACTACCCATTGATGACTGCTACACAAGGACAGTAAGGTGCACTGAGCACCAGTGTCCATTAGGGCACAATGTAATGATGCCACGTGCTACCTGGCCACCTTAGCGAGACAACCCAATACGTTTGGTTATCTGCACATGCTGCCAGGCCAGCAGCAGCTCCCCCCCCAGTACAGTGAATTCAGATGAGCTGTCAGAACAGTATATGGTCAGGAGGCTGGGGCAGGAGAAGGCAATGGTTGAACCAAGCTCTGATGCTGCCCTGTGCTCACAACTCCTCAGCTGGCAATGCTGCATCTCTGAAGGGCCTCCGAAGGGATTTGGTCATACCCTCTATTTTTCTGTTCAGGGGCATTCGTAAGTCCCAACATCTATGACAGGGACATGCAGAATTACCATTCTTTCTGGGCATTTTTCCCCAAGATTTACCATACTGACAGAATCTTGGTATTATCTCTGGTCCTGCTGTTAATCCTATGGTATGCTCCCTCCAGCACGGTGCATAGTAGGTCACCTTGGTCAACAGGGGTCCCACCATGTTATCAGCCTCTGCTACCTAGACTCTGCAAGTTGCTCGAGAGAAACCATGTTCCATCTTATGTGTCTTGCCCTTTGCCTGTCTGTGTCTTATCGGCTGCCGCAGGAGGTCTCTGTGCCATCTGGCAAAAGCACATAGTGGCAGCAACAGCGCAGTCAGCTTTTCTGCAGACTTCGGACCGATACTGCAAAAGCTAGTGTTTGGAAGGTTGCTTGGTATCATAAAAACTAGTTTTAGTTTGCTTTTTCATTAAAAATAATAATAAAAAAAAGTCTTGCTTTCTTTATATGCTTGCAAATAGTCTGGGAAAGATTTCCCTTCTTGCTGCAGGAAAACACATTTTTCACCTGTTGAAAATAAAAATTACTGCAGTGATATTCACCACAAACTCCTTTTCAGCTGGTTTAGTCTCTGCATTTGATGTGACAGGGGATCCCAGAAGAACGGGACCCAGAAGATTTTCTACAAAGAATTCGAAAAAGTCATAAGGCAAATTCCTGTGACAGTCCAAGAACTTAGTTCTTCATGGTGTAAGGCCTGTTTACAATAGTTTTTCTAGATTTATAACGTTTTTTCTAAATATAGAACAGTTCCTTTAAAATACATAATTAACATGTCAAATGCGTAATCATTCTAACAAGTTTTGCGAAAAATATAATTTTAAAAGTAAACATTTACATTTTAAGTCAGGTCTCATCACACAACATCATTGGCTATATAACAAATGCAGTTGGTTTCCTTTACACAGATTTCAGTCACCTGTGAAGAGTCCTCATACTATAAACATCTAAGAAATTGCACCTTTAACTATACTTGTAAAAGGAGCAACCCTTGACTGAGGCAACTGTTAATTTACTGCAGATGTTAATTCCGCTCTACTTTCCTCATAGCTTGAGCCCTGTAAAACTCCCGTTGGATCTCTTGTTTCTTCAAAATTTTTCACAAGAAATGGTATTCATTTCTTGATGCATGTATTCACAAAGCTCATTTCACTTCGAGCCAAAGAGTTTTAATCTATGTAAAATCAAACTTTGTTTATAGGATAACTGTTGTTCTTTCATATAGTACATTTTATGACTTGGTATACAAGTTAATCTTTCCATGAAATAAAAGTTCTTTTTGATTAAACACCTATCGATTTCATTGACAAAAATCAGATTTTAATTATAAAACTGTTTTTATATGCTTTTTGCAAGCAACATTTTTCTGTGGCTAAGCAATCTTTTCTGTTTGTGAAGAAGTCCAATATTCTGGAGGGAAAATAAAGTGAAAAATTTGTTAAACTCTGATATTTCCAGGATGGCCAATTCTGCAAGTCTGGTTATACTTTGCAGTATTGGTAGTATTACTGTTTTTATAACTGCCACAATAATACTACACTCAAAACCTTTTCTATCTGGGAAAAAAAAAAAAGGAGTTACAGTGTTTAGACTTACATTTCACCACCACTTCTTTGTTCTCTGTGATTTGGAGGAAAATATTGAACCTGTGTGAAGAGGGAAGGGACTAGTGGTGATAGTAGTAGTAGCAGCATGATGTGGTGAATTAAAAATAAATGAGGTAAATGTTTTGGGTAGGGCAGAGGTTTTATTAGAGCTGATGCTATTGTTGGACAAAACAGCTCTGGAGTTGCACAAGTCCTTATTAAATTTAGAAACAAGAAGTTTCAGGATGAGGTTTTGGGAGAAGGGTTTGGGGAAGCCTATATGGAAAGCTTTTGGATAAGGCTATCTTCTATATTTCTATCTTAGTCTTTCAATCTACTGTTTCTTCCCTCAGCTCCATCTATCCATGCCTGTCTGTGTTCTCCTCCTTTGACACCAGGAATCTCTGCCTGCCTCTGTGTTTCCCAGTACATCCTGGATGCCAGGGGTCTTGTGATTGAATCCCAAGTTCAGTAGTTACTTCAACTATTCCCTGCCCAAATGTTGCAAATTGTTATGCAGACATCACTTCTTCAGATCAGAGATGTCTCTGCTTGTCTTAGCCAGCAAGTTTGCAATCTGATTTATGACATCCCTCCTGTTCTCACAAAAACTTCCAGCTTTTCTTTCTGCTATTTTTGCCTTCTGTAAAGGTCAGCTCTTTATTGTGCTAACTAGGCAGAGATGTGGACCTTTTCCCCTCAAAACTTGAGGCAAGAGTTGTGATTCTGAAACTTACGCCTGTAGTGAGCTGACAACTTCTCTGCAATCCAGACCTCTCCTACTCTGTCTCCTCCTTCCTCTTCTTCGCCCACTGCTTCTTCTACTCCTTTCCTGTGGGTGTTGCCATTGCATCTTTGTCACTGTCTCCACTGACAGTCCTATACCCAGGCATGGCTTCCTTCAGCTTCCTTCCAGTTTCTTACCTGAGGATAATTTTTCCAGCCATTCCTATTACTTTCCTGTGGTGTTCTACAAAATGAGTCAACTTACAGTGCAAACTAAACTCTGGCATGTGTACTGGCTGCCTGCAAGTGATAACACTGGAATAAAAATTCCAATTTGTGTTAGAAGGTGATACAAAATCAGACTGGAGATGGTGAAACTATTTCTCAGGGTGGACGTAGAGAATCCTTGATACAGGTTTTTGTCTAAATATAGCAGAGTAGAAGTACTTTCACAAGATGCAGTTTAACTAGAGATGCTTACGGTTTCACTGTGAACATGTTCCAGATGTTTTGTTGCGTACATGAGCACATCAGAACTACTAAGAACATAGCCTTGGTACAAAAGGGAAGAGTTATCTTGTTCCTCAAGTGTCAATAATGAAGTATGGGAAGAAAAAAGAAAACACCCAAAAAAAAAAAACCCACCACAAAGCCCCAACCTTTTTTTTAAAATGAGAAACAAAAAGTAAACCTTCATCTGACAAAATCTATGCCACATTTCTGACTTGTCATGTTTCAGTGGCTGCCACTTAATTGGATTCTAACTGATTTTGTCTGTCTGGTTTGGGCATCTAATACTAGTCACATTGACATGGGTGCATGCAGTATCTCTGTGTGCATGGCTGTCCTTCAGGAATGTTTTTTTAGCTAGTTGTTTGCATACATGATATGAAGTTAGTTGAAGTAAAAAAAAATGAGCCTTCTCCTGCAGTGTTCCCATCACCCAGAGAAGCAGGCTGCTATCACATCACACGTCCTGTGGCTGAATGTTTCCAAATGGCTGAACATCTGCGTGTTTCCAAACCAATGCTGGTGTGGTGCAGTGGAGCACGAGCTGCGAAATCCTGGCTCACTGAATTGTCACTCTGCAATTCTGTCTCAGTTAATCCCTTAATAGTAAATACTTGCAGGAAGAAAGGTGTCATTGGTGCTACTTAAACATGTCAATGCTGGAAGTTTAAGCAGAACGATAGGTTTTGTTATAAAATGAGTTGACTAGTGCCTGATTCAGTCTCGGAGTAATGTATTAAAATATAAGTTGAATCATTGCAAACCACTGTACTGGGTCTGGTTTCCTCTACCCCCACCTTCCTCACAGGAAACCCTCATTGTAAAACCCAAAGTCTTCCTCTTAGCTATTTTTAAGTGTGTGGCTTGAAAAGACTGAAAAATCTTTTTAGCCATAGCTGAACAAGCCACGGTGAAAAAGAGTCTGGAAAAGCAAAATCAATTTTACTGTTCAGTTAATGTGTCTGACTAGATTACAGATTTTGTTTGAATTTTGCTATTAGTATACAAATTGTTTTGAACTGGTAAGACTTCTGGTGAGGAAGTTAAAAGAAACAGGCTGTGAAATGAAATTGTCAGTTTACAAGTACAGGCAGACAGAAAACAGTCCTGCATACTACAAGCCTCCATTCCGGTGTACTGCTGTAAAAATAAGAGTATTCTTGACTTAGTTCTGTGCACACTGCAAGTATGTATTTTGACTAAATTTTATTTTAAAGAAGGAATTTCTAAAAGGAAGGGCAAGTTCCATTTACTTGTTCATCATAACTTATAATTTAAATTCTTTTGCCTTTTTCAGAGTGAGGATTATTTACCACTCTTGATTTTTTTGGAGCTTTTACTTCACTGACTGCCAGATCACAAATTTTGGTTTCTTAGTACTTCCTTCAGCTAAAATTTTACCATCTTTCAAATAGTGCAGACCTCTCTAACTTTCCTGCTGCTGAGCCTCACTGCTGCTCTTCCTTTTTCCTCCAAGCCCCCTCTGGGGCTGCTCTTCCTTCCATCCCTCCCTGCCCCAATCCGAGAGGCTAACAGAGGTGCAGAGTGTGAGCAAATAAGGNATCATCTTACACACTTTATTGCCATGTAAAGCATTTTACTGAATTGGGATGAGCAGAAAAAGTGCACAACTCTTGAAGTCGCGGCTCAATAGATCACACAATTGCTCTGAAAACACTTCTCCCTTTCTCTGCACAAGGCCAGGCAGGGAATTGAACCGTACAGATGCATATAGAGTGCAAAGAGAGGAGAATGTTATTATCTGAATAGAAGTATAGATAAACTTCTGGCAATAAAATAGCATTAGGTCACATGATGTCAGTTGTAGTTACTTTCAGGAGAACCAATGGTTTTATTGAATTATAAAATACTGAAGAGTTTGCAACCTGCTTGGATAAAATGGATTTCTTATATTCGAGGCTAATATTTTGATTAACTGCCATTGTAGTCTTTCCAGTGTATTTAACTGATAACTTTTGGTGCTGACTGCGATTTGGGTGGTTACACCAGTGAGCTTAATGTTTGTGAATCTGTTCATGAATGGGAGAAAACTGAGCGTCCAAGGGGCCTTGAATGTGCGCTCCTTCCCAGCTTCACCATCTCCTCTGGTGTCCATCTTAGTGCCATCGGTGTGTCTATTGCTCCACAGTTTTCAAAGTATAGTTTTGACTGCTGGTGATACACCCACTGTTTTGAAGTACATGCCGCAGAGCAAGAGGTTTCACACGTGGCGGTCAACTGTGGAAAGGTTCTTGCCAAGATCTACTGAAGCTATTGCTGTTGCTAGATGTCTGCTAGCAAGAGGCTAGGACCAAAATACAGAATTACAAGCGCATGAGGTGTCCCAGCCAAACTGGGGCACCCCAAATAGGGTTTTACACAGGGTTCTTACATCCTTCAAATGTTCAGGTGCAACATGATTTGACGAATCACACCCACAGTACTGATCACTAATCATTGTAAAACTTTGCAAAGCAACTATATTTCTGCAGCATTCTGGCTGCTTGTCTATTGATCCAGACATCCCTGGAGTCAGTCTTGCTATAGTTATTTTTCTATGATGTCAGTCAACACCGGGAGGGTTTCAAAGAGGTGTTGGAGGGGCTAGGTTGCTGGCATTATATTGGCTGTCCAGGAGTATTTTTTATCCGTCATGGACAGCTCTAAGCTTCCAAGAAATAAAGTCCTTATTTACAGGGCTGAGCTGTCCTTTGGTTTCTTTTACTTAAGCATGAACAATAGCAAAGTCTCCAATAAAAGTCTACTACCTTACTACATTGCAATGTATAATGTGAACTAATAAATATTAATGAAGTTAATATACTTTCATACTGTAAAGACTGATTGATATAATAGGGAAGGGAACTTTCATAACAAGTAAATTTGAGCCTTGTGGTAAGGATGCACCTGTTTATGGAAATTTAGGCTATGTGAGTAGTAGCTGCAAGGCTTGTCAGCTTTGTGAAAGCTTGAAGTCCTGTCTATCAAGCAGCTTAAACTTTGAAACTGTAGACTGTGAGCAACATGTAGTTAAAGGATATTGGTTTCTTAGGCTTATAAAAAATTAACTACTGACATTTCTTATGCCAAGACAGAATCTCAAAAGTGGCTGAATGCAAAGTAGGTGCACGCTGCCTGCTTGATCTTGGTGAGATTTGAGAACAGGGTTTCCTAAGACTGCTTCAGAGCTCCCGGTCCAGCCCTGGCGCAGGTTTCTGAAGAGGCAGTGATGGAGAGCAAAGGTGTCTCAGTCTGTTGTGCCAGCTCCATGAGCCTCCCTGGGAGAATGGTGATTGTGCCGGCACCTGAGACTCGGGAAGAGGGGCAGGGGGTTCTCCTTGCCTGCCCCAGGAGCAGAAGGACAGGGCTGGCTTCTGTAGGTTCTGTGTTGAAGCAAGAGAAGGCAGTGGCAGCGGTGGCCCCAGGTGTGGGGTGACACTGCGCAGGTGGGGACCGGCATTGCCAACATCACTCCATGCTTAATGCACAGAGTGACACCTCTGTGGTTTAGGGCTACTATGAGGAAGAGTACCAAGAACTCAAGAGCAGTTACCTAGAAGTTGGAAAATTTCAGTGTACCTAGCACTTGCAGGTACAAGTACAAACATACAGGCTTTAAATAATGCAAGGCTAGGCGGTATTTAGTCAAACCTGCAGCCTTTGTCAAGGGTACCCTGCACTTGAATGCAGACAAGACTGTGCTGCTGTCTGCCAGTCATGTTTTGCCTTAGTCCCTGAATTTACATGAGAGGAAGCTCAGCATTTGCTTTTTAGAAAATACTTTATTAAAACATTAATTTTAGTAATACATTTATGCTTGGTAAGATCAAATACTTGGCTAAAATAGGATCAAGCATAATATATAGCATTTGGAGTCTTGAAGTATGGTCAGGACCTCCTGAAGTTACAGAAGAAGAAATGAGCAAAAATCAAATAACTATCTCCAATATCTTTTTATTTGTTGTCGTCTGGGTTCAGCAACATTATTAAAGCACCCCATTTTCAAAATTTTCCTATCCTTTTTCATTCAGGAAAATAGCCCACCCTTTTTGCAAAACTCTTTTCCTTTCTTCTCACTTCCTGTCCAAGCGCTCTAAACTTGTCATTTCGTGATGCAAAGGCTGTGCTTCTGTTACCCAGTTGTTCTTCTGACAGCCTTTATTAATGTAGCTTAGGTTTCTGCTTACAGACTTTATGAGACAGAGCAATGTATTTCAGTTCACATCTGTAAAGAGAATTGCAGAGGGACTGAGTGATTTATTTTATCTGCAGTTATGAGTTTTGTAGCACATGGAATTTAGTCCAGTGACTAGAACTGTCTCAAGTCACAGAACCACAGGGTGCTGAGGCTGGATGACACCTCTGGAGAGACCTTCCGGTCCCACCCCCTGCTCCCGCAGGGTCAGCCACTGCAGGCTGCCCAGCACCGTGGTCAGCTAGGTTTTGAATATTTTGAATATATGGGGGAGGTATGCTCTGCAAGAAACAACTTTCCCCAAAGCACAGAAAATACTTTAGCTCTTTCTGAGCTGCTATTAGTGACAGTACTTTGGAAGCTCCTTTTAAGCTTAAGGAGAAGATCTGGGATGGGTGGCTCTGCCATTTGATGTTGGTTTGCCAGTGAGGGTTGTAACCAGAAGAGAATCACCACGAGTCCAAACCATTACTTGGGCGGAAAGTGGTCACATTGGTTATAGACATGCAGAATTATGAACTGTAAGAAAACAACCAGGCTGTGGTATATAACTTGCACTGGGCAGGTTGTGATCAAAAGCAAATATTTGGCATCTTATCTTCACTGCTTGATTGAAGGGACTTATAGGAGTTCTTGGACGTTTTTGTAACCGTTGCATAGTTCTCATTTACCCCTTCTTGTTTCTGGATAAGCAGCTCAGCATTTGACAGGACTGTTGCCATCATGTTAATTCTCTAGTTTCATGGTTGACCTGGTTCTTCTGTATGCTTTCTGCTGATTTAGAGCTATTCATTCTGTCCTCTTATTCCTACATCAAATCCTCCCCAGAAAATTCTGCTTCTAGCTAATGTTTAGATTCCCATTTTCTACTTTCTACTGCTGAAAGCAACAGAAGTTGCCCAGTGCATGGGAAACTTTTAGACAAGCAGAATTCCTTAAACCCCCATTCTGAAGCACATTTTTTCTTCTCTAGTAAGCGGCATGTTTTACCGTGTTCTCTTAAAAAACCCTCACATGACTACAGTTGTTTAAATAAATAGTTTTGAGTCAAAATGTGACCTTGTAGGCTTTTCTCCCTGTTTATTTGAAATACTAAATTCCCATTTTTGAGTGGCAGGAATCCTTAGTAATTCAAATATTAAAATAAATCACATATTAGTCTAAAACTGTTTTCTAGCAATCAGAAGAAGATTAGTCCACATAATTGCTTAACTTCTTCTGTACTGTATTTTCAAGATTGGTGCAAATAAAGTAACTTCAGGGAAGGAGCATTTGGATCACTGTAAAAAATAAATATGATAGTTATTAGGGGAGTCATGCATCTTTTTGAAGAAGAAATAAATCTTTTTATTGGTTGCAGCAGAGGTTTTGCTGACTTTATTCCCATCAGATACATTAGTGAATGCTCCAGATGTGCAGAAAGCAGACACTCCCCAGATGTAAAAAATTATCTTTGTTTTTTTGGCTGACTTACAGTTGTTATTTGTGTTTGGGCCATATTTATTTTAGGTAGGAAGGGGTTTCATTCTTCTGAACAGAACTATATGAAAAATCTTTCGTTTTTTCTTGCTCTGCAGAGACACTAAACTTGAAAAGCAGCATCGATATGTGAGTGCTTGTAGGAGGAACAGGGTTTGAAACCAACTGTGTGGGATTTAATTTCATGAGACTCCAGGCAGGGCTAATTATAAACTGCTGCTTGGCAGCAGGACTAAACATCCCATCTGCATTGCCTGATGCAGAGGGATCTTGTCTGCAAACCTCTGCCCTGGCTGGGAGGAGAAGTACAGTTTCCTCCACCCACAGCAAGTGGTTTTCATGTTCCAGGTTCTCCATTTAAAACTTTAGAAAGGCAGTTCTTACAGTAAGGTATGGAGAACCAATTCACCTTTCTCTCAGGTTTTTTGTGATTAAATTGCTCCTTTTGGACGTGTTGGAAAATAACTGTCAGAATATGAGCTGAGCAGTAAAAGTCTTTTATTGTAGGTAACTAGTGCTGATGGGGCAAAACCTGGATTGGAATGAAGTGCTGGTAAGCTTAAAAAGCAACTGTAAGGGGTGTGATGGCTTTGCTCTGTTATTTAAAGTGTTTCATGAACAAGTTTCAATGTGTTTGCCTTCCTGTATTAGCTTCTGTTATGGTTAGGTGTTCAATATTTCAATATTTCTACTCCTCCTATTTTCAGTTGCCCCAAGGGGAAGGAGTACAAGACATGGGAGTATAGAGTCTAGTTTGCCAGCTGGAAGTTGGAGAAGCTGCTTTTTGCCTGGTTGCCCAAGAGTTTATGCCCTTGTGGCTACCAGCATCCTCTTCCCCTGAGAGGGCTGCCAAACCACGTGTAAACTCTACAGAGATGAGAGGCCTCCTTGAGCTCGAGATTTTTGCAGATTTCATGAAAATGAGTGGCTAGGCAGCAGGACAGACCCAATTTGGACAATCACCAACTGTGTGAAATTTAACAAGAGCAAGGGCAGGATTCTGCACCTGGAATGGGATAATTATGGTTATACATACAAACCAGGGGACAAGAGGCTGGAGAGCAGCCCCGTGGAAAGAGACCTGGGGGTTTGGGTTGATGGCAAGTTGAACATGAGTCAACAGTGTGCCCTGGCAGCTAAAAAGGCCAACCGTGTCCTGGGGTGCATCAAGCACATCATAGCTAGCCAGTTGAGGGAGGTGATTGTTGCATACTACTCTGCACTGGTGCAGCCCCACCTTGAGTACCACATGCAGTTTTGGGCATCTCAGTATAAGAAAGACATCAAATGGTTGGACTCAATGATCTTAAGGGTCTTTTCCAACCTAAATGATTCTATGAAACTATTAGACTGCATCTAGAGGACGTGACCAAGATGGCGAAAGGCATCGAGGGCAAGACTTATGAGGGGCAGCTGAAGTCACTTGGTTTGTTCAGCTTGGAGAAGAGAAGGCTGACGGGTGACCTCATCATGGTCTACAGCTTCCTCAAGGGGGGTAGCAAAGGAGGAGGTGCTGATCTCCTCTCTCTGGTGACCAGCGGTAGGCCCCAAGGAGATGGAATGAAACTGAGTCATGGGAAGTTCAGATTGGACATTAGGAAAAGGCTCTTCACTGAGAGGGTGGTTGGTCACTGGAACAGGGTCCCCAGGGGAGTGGTCATGGCACCAAGCCTGTCAGAGTTTAAGGAGCATCTGGATGACGCTCTTAGTCATGTGGTTTAGTTTTAGTCCTGTGAGAAGCAGGGAATTGGACTTGATTATCCTTAACTCAAGATGTTCTATGATTCTGTGCTTCTAAGTTAGTCAGCCACTGATGGAGTGGCAGTAACATCTAGTGGTGCGACAGGGACAAGCTGACCACTGCCACCCGGTCCATACGCCTACAATTGGAAGATCAGCTGCAGCATGCAGGCTCTGCAGCACGCTGTGGTGCACATGCCACTGGGAAGGGAGGAAAGGAGGAGAGCACCAGCATTTTTAGGAAAATAAAATTCAAGCAGTCTGTTGCTCAAGTCAGAAAGTTATGTTCGTGGTGATTCATCACAAGTCTCCTTTCTTGGTGTGTCACCATACACGTGACTAATGGAGGAACTTTCCAAAGCTCATGTTGGCTTCTGCAGTGGAATGTNCCCCTTTTGTTTCCCTATCTGACACAAACTATGCAGGTGACTGGGGACAGCTTGCTGAAAATCTGTCTCTTGAGATCCTGGTATTTGAGCTATAGACATGGAAGGAAAATAGTGTAGACACTTCTGAAATGTTCTTGAACCTGCTCATGCCTCTAGGAGGTAGTAATACCTGCTGTATTATGCTTTATAATATCTGCTTTATTTGCAATTATCTTTGCTTAGGGTAAGAAAATGCTCATAAGCTTGGTTATTCTGGGTGCTCCTTAAACCTGTAGGGAGTGCAGCATATTCTTGCTGACTCTTTCTTCTTGGATCCTGATACTACCTCTATTCTGGTTCTGTAGCTTTATCACTGTTGTCTGGTTGTTTCTTCCCTGGAACCAGCTGAATCCCTGGTACTGAGCCTCTCTCCTTTTAAAGTAATTGAACTTCTGGTTTAGTTGGACCTGCCCATCCTAAAAGCTGAGCAAGTATAGTTGTAAAAGCAAATGCTTTAAAGACCTATGAAGGTTTGTCGTGAACAGTGGAAAAACACCCAGCCTTTGCTGGGAAAGCAGAGTGCCAGCACTTCACATTATTGTTATGAGTTTCATAAGCTAGGTTCTGACATTTTCTGCTACCATTATTGAGATAGCAAAGTGTTTGAAGAGCCTGACAACTTGCTGCATGCTTTGAAAACAGAAGTGTGGCTGCAGAATATTGAACCATTCCAGTCAATATAGAAGGATTTTTAAAATTTTATTAGCTCTCAAATTTGTTTATTGCTCTCTCAAAGCATGTCTTATGTGAGACTGGCAATCAGCAGTCTCATCCTAAATTATTTCTCCATGAAGGTTATGTGTGAAAACAATCCCTTAAAATAGCAATGTCACTGAATGCACACTCTTTTACACTAGTTTCCTCCTTTTGACAGAAACCACTGCAGCTGGAACCGTTGAGTTCTCAGACTAAGCTTCGTGGTGGCAGTGGGAGACTTTTCAAATAGCCTCTTTTCTGCTCTAGGTAAAACTTCAGCTGCAACAAAGCATAATGTTGAGTATATGTGCTTGTTTTTCCCTCTGCCACTCCTTGTAAAAAGAAATAGTGCTCTTGAAATATACCCACCAATGTAATGTTCACTGACTCAGTGATGTATCTTTAACCTTGAGACAGATGGTGTTAACAGATGGTGGTGGTCCATCCTCTGGTTGCTACTCTGGTAGAGTGTTTTGAGGAGCATGATGCATCTTTAACAGATCTTCTGCCTGCCTTCTTAGAGTTAGACTAGCAAATATCTGATTAGGTCCTGTCTTAGGCATTCCTCTCTGGAGGACTGTAGCCTGAGAGATGTATGTACTTGAGAAAACAAACAAACAAAATTCAAGTTTGAGGAACAACTATGCAACTGCCTGTTTAAATTTCTCTTGAGTGTTCTGACCATTTTTGCCTGTTAATACTGAGGTTTCTTGGTGTAGTCTAAACAAAGGGGTAATTTCAGTGGTAACTGAGATTTGGGTCTTGGCAACTGCTCCTTTTACTGAGGTTTTTAAGATTGTATTGCAAGATGATGTAGGCTTCAGATAAACAACCTGCAAATATTTTGCATTCTGTGAAACACTTTTTCATGAGTTAAGTATCTGAAAGAGCTTATAGTCCCCACCTGGAGTGAAGAACACCAAGTAAAATACCTTATTCAAGATCTATACGTAATAACTTTATCCAGGGGGTTCTAAATGCACTTTTCTTCTGCACCACAATAAAGCCATGAATTGTCTCTGTTTCCATGAAGGTGCCTGTCACTGACCAGATAGTTCTACGTCCCTACTTGGCTGTGGGCAAGGTGGTGCTCAGTTCAAATGTTACAGTATGGAAGTTGCTACTTAGGCTTCAGATTTCATTTTCTGCTGTAGTCAGACTGAAGACTATCTTGAAGGATGTTTTCAGGAAACTACAAGCCTGCCTTTTTTTTTTTTTATTCCAGTTGTCATTCCTTGCTTCCATACATTTTGAGGTTTTTAGTATCTTAGTCTCATTTCTTCTTTATTAGTGCAGTTATGTGAGAAGGAAAAGAGACTTCAATTTTTACCTCAGTTGAGATGAAAGATGTCACCAAGTATATGAGCATCTGTCATTCCTGGTACTAGACTCATGAGTTGTTCTTGTCTTAGCTTGGCCTGTCATGTAAGCAGAAGGAACGTTCTGCTTGTGGTTTGTTTTTTCATATTTTTTTATTTTATTCCTCTCTTCAGTCTTTGCAGTAGCCAGTTCTGATTCTTCTTCTGTAGGTACATTCTTCGAGGAAAAGCAGACACATCAATGCGTTATACCTGTATCTTCTGAATTAAGGTAGCTCTGGCTGGAATTGAATTCTGCTCTAGTTGGCTTGATACTCAGGAAATAGAAAAAGTCTTCCAGTTTCTTTGGGGCTGGAACATTATATTTGGATGTATTTTTCTTGAATAGCTGGTATCTACTTTAATGACTTTTTCTTTTTCCATGCTTCAGTGAAACTGAATGATGAACTATCAGAAATATCCCAAGTAGTTGTTTTAGCTGTCCATTTATCTTACAAGCCTCTGCTGCTGAGATCACACTACTATATTCATGCTGTGAAACCAGTTTGTATCATGAATATATTGCGTTAGTGTGTTTGCAGTTGGCTGGGTAAGCAGCAGTAGCTCTAGCAACTGACCTAATACAGCAAGAGAGAATGTTCTTTTCCTAAGGGCTGAAAAGGAAGCTTAATCTACCTAGAGTGGAGAGCCCATAGTAGTGACAGCTGCATTTAGCTGTCCTTTAGGAAGTTGAAGAGACTGCTCGAGATCATCTTAACCATCTTCATATTGTTAATGTTTGCTAGGGGAAAAGGTAAGTCCTATAAACCCATGAAAATTAATTTTTAATGCCAAGGTATTAAATCCATTACCTGATCATATAGCTTTCATACCGGCCTTTGTGCTCCAAGGCTTTTCTCCACGCTTGAATCTTGTAAATTCTTGTGAACTGGAGCTGTGCTCCTGCTCATTTTGTGGGTCAGTGGAAAGAAGGCTGGGAAAGAATATGCTGTGGATGGCACTAAGAAAGTGTGCAATAGCAGTGGCAAGAATAAAGGATTAAGTACATTATATCGACTGTAGGAATATATGTTCTGGCCCTCTGGATCCTTTCTATAGAGACAATTTTTAATGCTAGTGTTTTTTTGTTTTGTTTTGGGTTTTTTTTTTTAAGAGTTGTGTGGATGGTGGTCTGGAGAAACAGAGAAGAATGTCTGTCTTCAGACCTGACTCAAATATATTCTTCTAGTCTGATGCAGGAAGCAGAAAACATACATCAAGATAGATCAGAGGCATGTTTATGACTGTAATAAGTGTTGGTTTTGAGTAAGAAAAAACAGTGTTCTTACTGTTGCTTTCGTCTTTTACAGGTAATTTTGACGACTTCAGCTTACAAGATGCACTTGGTAATTATTGCACTCTTGCAAATTTTGGGAGGTAGGTGGGAAAATAGTGGCTGCTCTTAGACTTGTTTCTTTCCAAGTATTGCTGCATGACCCAGCATGACACCTTCCCCACATACGGTTTGTTCAAACCTCACTGGAACAATTCAGCTACGGGTATGTCAAAATGTTGACCACACAGAACTAAAATTTGTCTTTGGGAACACTCAGGGATTCCTCTTAAGGGGAAATGTCTTGCTATATAGACTTGATCTTGTGCTTTTCATTGTATAGACATAGGCTTATGTTTGTTCTTCCTGTATGTTCTGAATGGTGTATTAAATAGTATTTAAACTGATTTTTCTAACCATCCCTACAGGAACTACAAAGAAGCCTCTTCCATCGCGGAAGCCACCACCATCAGATTTGGGTGAGATCTAATTGGCTTGTAATGCCTTTTACTGTGAAATCAAGTGTAGCTGTACATACTAATTTAAGAGCCTGAATTTTTCAATGTAGTGGCACACAGAGTTGTGATACTTCTACAGAAGAAAGTGGTTCCCTAATAGCAAAAGGGTTTCCAGCATTTTGGTCTTCTGCTAGTGCTTTCACAAATTTACTTTGTGATTTCACAAGCTTAAAGACCCTGTGACAGTCCCTTCAATTGGCTTTCAGTCTGCATGTTTTAAGCTTACTCACCTTGTGCTGGCCCTCGGCATGTACCATGATCACCAAAGCAGCATGTAGTTTGGCCCATAATGCCTGGTAACTGTGGTCCTCTTCCGTGGGCCACTGTTTAATGAGCATGCCATTGTATTCTTGGTGAAAACATTGTGAGGTGTGTTTTGTGTAAAAATAGGCTGAAAGTAGTTCAT
Organism: Ibidorhyncha struthersii; assembly: GCA_013398815.1. NCBI lineage: Eukaryota > Metazoa > Chordata > Aves > Charadriiformes > Charadriidae > Ibidorhyncha > Ibidorhyncha struthersii. The sequence goes on along the minus strand of VZSZ01003207.1, from coordinate 221,700 downwards.
TTTTTTCATTATATGTAAAATTTCTTTTATTTCTTCATAGATGATTTCAGCTTAGAACATGCTCTTCATCCTGGTAAGCATCAAGTTTTCCTGGATACTGCTCGGTGGTACTTGGTACAATGTCTATCCATCCTGTATTACCTACATGTAATAAGGGCACTGAGTTGATTTAAGGTAACAGACTACAGGTAAAAATAATTGCAGTCTAGTTATGTTATTTACCTTCATTTTTGAAGGTCTGGGATCAAAAAAATGTATGTATTTCACTCATTTCTTAGCCAAGTCCTACTTGTTTCATTGTGGTGTCTTCACTAGATGGCACTAATTCCATAAACTATTACTTATGGAGGTAGTTTTTAAATCTGAAGTAGTCTCGTCCTTTCCAGGAAGTAATTTTAGTAGCACAAGGAAACATTATTCTGTTTGAAATAATATGAGGGGAAGGTACTCTTTCTAATGTGCTTCAGCTCTGCAGTGTGGGCAGCAGCAGAAATTGCAGTATTGTTTTCATTCAGCCAGCAAAAGGTGCATCCAATTAGGCGGATAACGTACAGTAGCTTTTTGAGTAGCATCACTAGACCTGTTGCAGTATAGACAGCTTCCCTAACACAGGGTGTACGGTTGTAGGACAGTAGCAGTGTTTGCTGCTCTGTTTGATTTAGCCCTTTGAAGTTTTGTCTCTCTTAAAGCAGTCTGTTTCCAACTGCTGACATTTTTGAAACCAGAGTTGGCTAATTGAGAAACAGTTGGCTGAATGAATCAGTGAAGAGAGAGGTTCCTTTATAGGATGGCAAGCCTAAGTTGGAGGCTTAGAACTGTGCTCTGGAGGTGCCTGCATCTTTAATTTGAATATGCAGAGAGCCTAAGGAGACCTGATCTGAGTTGTGCTAGAGCTGGGAGGAGGCAAGACCGTGCAACATCAAGATGAAGTAGCATATAGAAGAAATGGGCCGCTGGATTGGGTCAGCTGTTGGTGAAAACACAGTTTTAGAAAGGCAATGCCAATGTGTTCATTTGATGTGGGCAACAAAGACTGTGACCAAACAGTAGAGATAAATACTAAGATCTCTTATTCTCCTATTTTGTGGCAAGCTAAATGAAGTGTCATTGTGGGGACCATATTTCTAGTTCTGTTGTGCGTATCTTGTCTTTTTTTTCTTCTTCTTCTTTTTAAAGTGAGGTACAAACCTTTATTATTGGTTAAAGTCTGGTAATTTTAAAAGAGGGAACAGCCAAATAATCTGTACCGGGTATAAAAATTTGAAGAAGTTCAGCATTTGAAATCAGATGTGCAAACTGAAATGCTACATAACACTTTGAGTTCTGTATATGTTCAGTTATAGCAAGGGTCTGACATAGAGGCTAACGTGGCAGAAACACTGTTAATTGAATCAAGGTACAGTGTTTAACCTAAAATAACCAAATAGAGCACTAGCTAATGAAAGGAAAGGAATATGACATGGAGAAGATTTGATATCATTTTTTAGGTCAGGTAGTCTTTCAGGGTCACTATATACTCTTCTTTTGGTCTCTTCACACTAGTAATTTTGCTTACTTGTAATTTTGCTTCATTGTAATTCTATTTGTCTACAGATGACCCCAAGCCAGGTCCTCCTGCAAATCCTAGAGACACTGGTAAGACTGACCTAACAGGAATTTCTGAACAGGAGAAAAGTATTTGTTAATCTTGCCCTTTCAAAGTTACTGTATTGCAGTCTGCTTTAGATATCCTAACCTTTTTCTTTTCTTTTTTTTTTCCTAAATTTCTCTTTTGTGTGTAGATAACCCCAAGCAAGGTCCACCTGCAAATCCTAAAGACACTGGTAAGGCTTCTAGCACAAACTCCTGAATCATCAAATGGTTTTACTATCTCAGTTTAACTTCTAATAATTACTCCTTGTTAATTAGCTGCCATGTATGTCAGATGTTGCACTGGATGAACACTGAGGATTGAGGTAAAATTGTCTTGCAAATAAGCTTTTCAGCAGTCCTGAAATTCCACAACAGACCTGTTGAGTCACTTTCACTTAAAAGCAGGATGGTGTGAGGAGGAGGAAGGATGGAACAGAGTGTGTGTGCTTGGGGCAACACTGTTCTTGGCTGCCTATGGTGGAGCATTGATTGCTTTCATCTTTACAAACTGAATCCATGCTAGTCATGCTAAAAAGTCAGTCGGAACTACCTGTGAACTGTATTCTTAAAGCATCTAAATTAAAGGTAAAGCTCAAAAGTCAAAGGGTTATTTTTCCAGTTTTTCTTTTAAAGACCCCAGTTAAGAAATACAATTCTTTTGTTTTTGAAACATGGGCTTAAAATACATGTCTTTCCCTGCCTGTTGTGCTTTAGAGGTCTTCTCTGTCTTTGCCTAACTGGGAGCAAAACAGATTCAGATGGATGCAGCTGTGATGATGCCATTACCCAGGAATATGGTGGTAAAGAGTCTTTACCTGAAATGCAAGCCCTGGTTCTTGTTCCTTCTCCTGCCTCATTTGCAGCAGATACTTGAATTCAGGTCTTGCATGGCTCAGTACAGTGTTTTTGCCACCCAACTAAAAGATCCTCTGATGCAGTGCTTTTGGTTTTGCTGCTTGAAACAGATTTGCTTTGCATAAATGAAAGATTCATTTAGCAGCAGAGGGAAAGAGGAGAACTCGGGCCCCATGAGGTAGGGTCCAGTGGAAATGGAGAGGGACTAGTTCAATGTCCTACAATAAATCAGATGAGGGGATTACATTTGGATCTTCCCACTGTCAGGTAAATGCTGCAGCCACTGGACTGTGGTACGCTGGTACATGGAACTCTTCCCCCTCCCCCCCAGCTACCGTGTTGTACAAATACAAAAGACTGGTTGTGACTTAGAAACACAACTCTGAAAAAACATTCACAGCTGCAGCCTTGAAAAGAAATGGTCCTTTTGTGTCCATGTCCTTTCTCGGTATTAACAGGATAGTGAGACTTGGGCTGTTCCACTTAACTAGTTTACAGGGCTTCTTGCTTGCTTAGCCTATGACTTGTGTAGTAGTGCCTGCTCTTGGACACTGACTGCTTTCAGTTGTTCAGGAAGTCCAGAGGCAGCAGTGCTGCTATCAAACTGTGTGGTACCGAGCAGAAGAGACTTGAGATTGGGACGGCTTTTGAAACATGAATGTGTTGTGACTATGATGCTGAGCCTAAAACCACCATGAACTCAGCTGAACAATCTAGAGGAAACTTCCATGTCGTTATGTGTTTTGAGGTGTCTTTTCACTGAACTTAAAATATGTAAGATAATACTATTTTTATTTTTTTATAGGCAACCTTGATGATTCAGATCTGTATGATGGCAGTTTACCAAAAGGAGGAGGCGATGGCAGTGGCAGCAATGGTAAGATGTAGGTTGTGCTTCATATTGATCCTATAGGTGCCTGAGCTTTTGATAAAAGCTTGCTCACAAGGTGGTTAATATGGTCTATCTTGTAACACCTTTGGTTCCGGTATCTGAAACTTAAGAGCGTACCTTAAAGTTCAAAAGCAATGTGTTCTGTCTTTGCCAAAAAAACCCAGATAATTAAGAGGTGAAAACTGGCCTAGGAGCCTTCAATGATTTTCACTGTTATGGTAAGAAGGATGGGTTTTAAAAGTGGGATGTGAATGTGGTGCTTATTTCAAACCACCAAAAATACAGTTCTTAAAGGCATCCAGGTGTTATTTTCAGATCTTCTTTGACACACTCTCAGTTTCTTTTAGTTCTTGTGGTTAGGAAGCCCGAGGGTGGGCCAGAAGAGGGTCTGCCATGTGTTCTCAAAGATTTGTCTGTCCCACAGGATGAATTGATCATTAGACTTCCAAGTGATGTATGTTATATCTACTCTGAGCAGTATAAAACCCAAATGTGTTTTGAGTAATCTGCCTGTCTAATTGTTATGACACAGCTCAGTACAGAGATGGTCATTGGGACCAAGCTGCAGTAATAGTCATCATTAGGATGGGGTTAGTCATCCCTGTGTGCAACTTTACCATTTCCAGGTCAGTTAGTTTAAGTATCTTGATGTGATGGTGAGATGTGCTGCTGGTTACTGTCTTCAGAGAGTTGTCCCAGGCAGAGAGTACTGATGCTAATTTTTTGGGAAGCTTTCACCTTCTGAGGTTTCTTTGGGACAGTAACTTGAAACTTGGCAGGGGCAAGAAGCATCTGTTGAGACTTGTGTGATGTTCTCATGTGCATAGATTCCTGCTTCAGTGGTGCAAGTTGCACAGTGCCAAATAAGGATAGTATTTACAGAACTCTGTCTCGTTTGCTAAGAGAATTGCAAAAAATATTTAGTAAATGAGGCAGGAATTTTAGGAAAAGATAGTTGGTTCCATGGAAACACAATTGAATGCTACCCTGAAATTATATGCTGTTCTTCTCCACTGAGTATTCTGTGGTGGTGGGCAAGTTAGTTAAACCAGATTTAACAGGTGTGCTGCGCTCATTTTGTAGAAGTGCTGAGCACCCAAGGCTGAAGTTGGTGTCACCATGAGCTGTGTTTTGAAAATAGACAGTTTGAGTGCCAGAGAACTTGGCACTGTGTGGATATAATAGATGGTTTGTAGTTTTGCATGATTAGTTGACAAAAAGGTTGTCAATTAGAATATGACTGTTCTTTAGAAATGTAAAATCTAAACCTTTTAATCATTTTTACAGAACGAAAGGGTCCAAGTCCAAATAATGGTGAAGCAGCTGAGGGTAAATGCATAAATTTATGTTTATGATGGTGTCTGCATATCTGAAGCTTGTTTTCTGGCCTTTTCTGTACTGCTAATATTCTGCTAGGATTGTCACTGCTGGTAGTGGGTTTCAGCTTAAAAACTTCTGTGGAATCTAGAATTCTTACTTTCAGGCACTGCTTTCATGATTCTTTAAAATCTCTATGTTGCAAATGATTCAAAATGCTAGGGTCTCAGAGATACTGGTGCTGTGATTGCATGCATAGAACTTAGTTTTGGCTATGAAAGGGCAGCTTTTTTAAATTAGTGGAACTTATAACAGGCATGCTTAAGTTGTTTAACAATAGACATTGCTGAGAAATCAATGGTTATAAAATTAGAAGATTTTCATTATTCACAAAGACAAAGAGTTGATTACTGCAGTTTCATGTAATAATTTGTTGGTTTTTGGAAGCATTCACAGGGTTTACTTTGAGACGATACAAGTTTGACATTTCTTTCAATTCTGAAAAATGTATACAAACTTCTTTTTTCAGTTTCTGAGGGAGCAATAGCTGGAATTGTAAGTGCTGTGTTTGCTACTGTAATTGGAGCAGTATCTAGTTTCATTGCTTACCAGAAGAAGAAACTCTGTTTCAAACAAAGCGGTAAGAATTTTTAATTAGTTTTGTTTTCTACTGTCTAAAGAGATGTGTTTTTTTATTTATATGTGGGCTAGAAATTGATCTTATGCATAAGGTAGTTTTAATAGTACAGTGAATTTGTGTTCACAGGGAGTAACCTCTTTAACTAGTCATCTAAGACAGGGTGTCTAAAGAATGCCTTGCCCAAAATTTTTAGACTTTCAGAAGCAGACAGACTTAAGGCTTTGCATTTCTTAAAATAAAAGCACTTCCCGCTAAAGAGTAAAAAGAGACTGTAAGGAAACGTTTCATTCGGGAAAACTGACTGGAGGTTGCGGATTAGAGACTTTTCACACTGGAAAATACCTTATCATTGCTAATTTTCTAGATCTTGCATTTGTGTCTTCACAAAATGCTTGCCTACATATTAGGTTTCTGACAACTACCCGGATGTTGATCCCCAAATGATTCTTTCGTCTGCAGTTGTCTATTGCTTGCTATCGACTTTCATTTCACCTAAATAAGATATAACTTGGATCAGAGAACTTGGGGAGTACTGTGGGTTATAGGTGGGGTAGAAGCTTTGGTTTTGGCCTTTCTTGTCTTTCTGACTGGTTGGTGAAGGGAGGTGATAGAGCAGCAATCCAGCCAGGCACTGCTGGTTTGTAATTTGGGAATTCTGGCAACTGAGTAACATCTACCATGCACATTAAAATTAACATGCAGGCCATTTAGGGGAAACACAACTAATATGAGTAGCCCAGTTTTTTCAGTGCTGTTTCCTCTCTCAAATTTCTCTCTATTAGTTTGGAGAAAAGGAGGCTGAGAGGAGACCTTAACACTCTCTAGAACTACCTGAAATGAGGCTGTAGAGAGGTGGGGGTCGATCTCTTCTCCCAAGTAACAAGTGATAGGACAAGAGAAAATGGCCTCAAGTTGCGCCAGGGGAGATTTAGATTGGATACTAGGAAAAATTTCTTCACAGAAAGGGTTGTCAAGCATTGGAACAGGCTGCCCAGGGAAGTGGTGGAGTTGCCATCCCTGGAGGTATTTAAAAGATGGGTAGATGGAGTTCTGAGGGATGTGGTTTAGTGGTGGTGTTGGCAGTGTTAGGTTGATGGTCGGACCAGATGATCTTAAAGGTAACTTCCCACCTAGACAATTCTATGATTCTATTAATCAACAACTTTGAAGATAAGAGAATTTGAATGCTAAACATTGCTGTTTCTCAGCAGATGAAGAGAATGTGAATATGGAAAGCCATCGGGGAGCGCAATCTGAGCCACCTGGTAAGAGAAGAATCTAGATGGAAGATCAGCTTTTTGGTGGGGATCCTATTAAATGCACTTTATTGACATCTAACATAGTGGAGAAAATTACTTGCACTGTCTTGTTTTGTTTTGAAGAAATTTTTTTAACTACCGTGACAATTAACTTAGAACTGAATCAAGATTTCAGTTCTGATAATGTGGCTACTCTTCCCTAATTTTATTCTTTGAACAGATCGGTTTATTGCCTTGAGGAGTCCTTGAAATACAGGAGCTTAGAGAAAGTAAAGAAAGTATTATTAAAGACAATTATGAAAACAGAAGCCCGTTCCTTTAGTGTGATACGTAACTGCAGTTAGCTGACAGGTGTTTTATTAGCATATGTTGTGTCTGATTGGAATCTGATACCTTTTTTGATTGTAAACCTATATAGAACTCTGCAAGAATGCATATTAAAAAATGTTAATAGTGTTTGGGCAGAGATGAAACTACACTGGAAGCAAGGAGGAGTGAACTTAGCAGCATGTCGTTGTAACTAAAACATTCTCTGTTGTGAACATAGAACGATTCTTGTATGAAAGAATGATCAAATAACAAATGTTTCTACAATGGTGACAGCTGTGGAAGGATCTATTAAAGCAACAAAAACCTTAACAACCTGACCCTTCCAGGTATGGTTGTCTTGGGTGATGGAACAGGTGATTATTTCCAGGAAAGCCATAGATAGATCTGGAGGAAACAGTATAGATGAAAACTTGGCCTTCTGGGCCTTGTGACTGGGTAACGAATGAAGAAGCAGTACACCCTCATGCTGAGGTTTGTTGAATGTCTTTGAAACACTGAATATTAAAATCTCAAAGCAGTATAAGTTTGCAATATATTCTTCTGTGAGATTAATCTAAAACCTGCAGAACTAGTTCTGTTGGTTTTTTTTATAATTTAACAAAAGAAATTTTATACGTTATTTCTTTCAGGTATTTCATCAGTTTTCTAAAAGCTTCCATTTGGCTTGTGATCCTCTTTGTAAATGTTTTTCCTTTAAGCTGTTAAATATATAAAACTCTCAAGGATTAAATATTTTCTTATGACTGGCTTCTTATGAAGTCAGGACTGCAGATAGGCAGGTATCCTGAATTCAGCTATGCATTAGTGAAGCAAGCAGTATTGTTCAAAGATCTCTACCAAAGGCAGCTAACGTATGAGTTGGCGTCAGGATATGCTAGAATTTTGACCAAGATTCACCAGAACTCAGGTGTCAAGTGCATAAGGTGACATACTTTAACTGATAAAGTCAAACCTCGGATGTTATCATAAATTATTACTCCTGCCTACATATTGATGTCATGTTAAATCCCAAATTTCATATTTTGCAGGCAAGCATGAGCATGTTTTGAGCCAAGAAACTGGGCCACCGTGGTCAGCATGGTGCTAGTCCTAATCTAAGTTCTGGAAGTCAGCAGACATTAGCTCTGCTTTTGGTAATACAGTGTTGATGTACCTTACCTGGCTTCTAGTTAGAAGCCTTCTTGCATTAAGCCAGGTCAGATGGCATGGCAGAACAGGTTTGTGTTTTTAAAATTTTATGTAGGCTTATCTTTGACTTCCTGAAAATGTAGATAACCTAGGCTGGCACTTTCTTTCAATAACCCGCTTTTTCCGTCAGCTGTGCAGACTGTATCCCATTTCATTTTTGCATCCACAAAACTGCAAGTCTGAAACTGCATGTTGGCCTAAAAGGCAAGTGTAGGTAGCTACATGGATCTAGTAGGATGTGGTTATTTTAGTGAGAAATCTGGGATGTAATGTCCCTTGGTATGCAAGGTACTGGCTACACAGAATCAAGCCTCTGTTTACCTGAATTTATCCCACGGTTTAAAAAGCCTACTGAAAATATCTGTTGTCCACATATACTGTTACATAGTAATACATGACTTAAAATGTATACTGACTTAGTGTACTAATCTTGAGTTGTTTTTCACTTTTTAGTTCAGCGCACACTTCTGGAGAACTAAATTAAAGACAGCATGATGAAGGATAGACTGTTGAAACTGGATAGAGAGCCTGCATTCTGCCTGAAAGAAAAAAAGGAAACAAATGAAAAAAAGCCTAATAAAAAAGCAGAGTCTGAAGTTGCATGAGAAAACAGTTCTTGTCTGAAACACCTCTGGGAGTGTGACTTAGACCCGAGAACTTCTGTATGGTTAGCCCTGTGAAGCATTGTTGCACACCAGTATATGGCCTTACTGACAGGAGCATAGAAGTATGTGGTGCCTTTACATTCTTTCCTGTACAAATGGGTGTGTCCCAAGTGCATTCAGTATGTTAAACTTTTCCTTACCTCTCCAAAAACAATAAGCAATTAATGTTTTGTTACACCATTGCTTTCAGGCAGTGCAAACATTTTTTTAATATCCTGTACGCAGTGAGTGTACCAACCAGACAACGTGGTATATGGTGTGGGCACCTGAAAGCAAATGGCTCACTGTGTGTGGATAATTGATCTGGGTGTGGGTGCTCCGCATACAATCTGTGTAGCTGCCTGGGTCAGCCACCAGGGAAGAGATACTTGTTCTTGAGCATCTGAGACAAAAATTCAGAGTTCTGTTTTTGCATTTTTTTCTTTGCATCTGTCTGGTACAGATTCAGAACGCCCAAACTAGTGCAGAACACCCAAACTAGCGCACACAGACCCTTCATCCTTTCTGGCTCTTCCTGCTTAGCAAGTACTGAGCTGGTCAGATGTGGAAAAGGCTGAATTGCAAATCAGAACCGTAATTGGATTTTGTAGATCTGGTGAGATTGATGTTTGGCAGTTGTCTGAATAGCTGTGGATGAAGTATTTGGGGAGTGGGAATTAACATCTGCAGACTTCCATAACCAAAAACTTAAAATAATGTTATACTTTGAATTTGGAAGGCTTATCATAAACACTTAAAAGACAAAACCAGTACTATAATTTGAAAATACATAATAGTAAGACTGACCAGAACAAGCCAGCCTCACTCCACAAGCATCCATTGAACAGTATAAATAGCATACGTGTAAAGAATGCTTTTGGATTTGTGAAGGATTGCTATCAGGATGAGGACCATCCTCAACTGAAAGCACTTCTGAGCTTTGCTGTGGCTCTTGAAAGCCACAGGAAGGTTTCAAGGATCTGTGGAAACACGGAAAACTGCAACTCAACCGTTAAAGGACTAAGTCTGGAATAATAACTAGTTCTGTCTGGAAGGAATAGTCTGACCAGTTCTGTTGGCTTTCATTCTAATTGTTTCCAATTTTCATGCAATTTTACAATATGTGTCTTACTAATGTGCTTCAGCCACCTGGCAAAGTTCTACAGAAAGATGGTATTTTCATGGGACATCTTAGAAGTCATTATGAATTTGGATATTAAACATGTAAATATATCTGTGCATTCAAATATGAATGTATGCCAAGAATAATTCTTTTAAGAATTTCTTGTACATGTTTCTTAGCTTGCAACAAAGCTTTACATAGATTTTAGTGTTTTGTTATGGAATTAATTTGTAAACCTCTTTTTTGCCCCACTTCTGCTTTTAGTATAAAAGTGCTAAAACCTTTATGTGTGTTTGAGGGTGGAAAATTGATTTTTATATAAACATTTGATCTCTGTAAATACAAAGAAATGAAATGACTACTTACCTGCATGAATAAACAGGTATCTCATATCAATGCCAAGTGTAGAGAAAACAGAAATACGCCAGTGTTTATTAGGGATAGAATAGCAAAGAAAGCTTAAACTAGCTTTTAGCTAACCAGACTCTTGAATCCTTTTTCAGCTTTTGCAAGCCTAAAAATTACTTATTAGAAACTCCTATCAACATTGTGATTTTTCTAAAAATAAATTAATAAAAAGAAAAGAAAATGTTTATGTATCTTCCTTCTTAGTAGCTCTAGAAATACAGAAATGTTGGTACTCTACCAGAGAAGCAGTCTTCAAAGGGAGTTTGTCTTCCTGCTGCTTCAGCAATTCACATTTATTTCTTACAGACATTTTGATCGTTTTAGAAGGAAGTTGGCCAGGAGCAGCAAAACTAAGCTGCTTTCACAGGGTGCTTACCAATGCAAAGTGCAGAGAAGACATCTGTCTCTGTGAAGGACAGGCATGGCTTTTGAAGATTTGGTAACACGGAATCTACTGAAAATATGCACCGCAATAGAAGGCTTAGTATGGACAAACTTAACTGTCTTTGTGTTGAGAAGGCACAAAGACTGGCTGCTGCCACCTAGGAAGAAAAGGTTAAAGAGAAGGCTTGAAACTCCAGGCTGTTCTTGTGTAGTGAGCAAGAAACTGCCAATTTATGGGTTTCTGTTACTTATCTGTGGATAAAATACAGCAGTTCACTTATTTTTTCAGTTATCGGGGTATTAATTGCTATGTTGCTAATTGCCTTATGGCCCATTGAGACTTTGATCTTGTGCCTTTCTACCTCCAATGCTCTTGCATTGTTTAACTAAATATCTGAATTCATTATTTCTCACGTTCATTGGGTCAAGAAACATCAGTTAACAGTTACTCATCATCCTACTGAAGTATTTTTATGGTTATCTCCTGTGGATCAGCTGCTCATCGTGGCCTTATGGGCTGTTAGTGACTTTCAGATCCCAATTTGGGAATTAAGGTTCTACTTTCCATACAGGTTTCAATCAGACTGTGCAGTGGGGTGAAAAATTACTGTCCTTTCCAGGCCAAAACTGCAAGTTCACAGCTGGTGAGGTACCTTCACCATTAAGCTGAGTTTAAATGCATGTCAACAAAGAGCTCTGTCCTGGTCCTGTGGCACACCCTCTTCAATTCTGTTTTTTCGCTAGTCTACCTCCTTTTGAGGAGGACAAGTTACCTTCAGTAATAGGAGGTAAAAAACCAAAGCAGGATCTTCTTGTAGAATATCATGTCACACTAGCTTCTACAAGGGAGCTGAGGTGGCAGTTTAATTCATCCTAAGTATCAGTGAAAAGGACTGCTTGAAACATGTTTTGAAATGGACATCACATTTGAAAACCTTCAAATGCTTATCTAAACTTATCCAAACAAATGAATTGGGCTGTGGAAATGAAAGCAGGCGATTCTTAAGCATAAAATTTGGCAGCTTTCTGCTGTAGCTCCTATTCATGCGCATTTCAATATCTCTGCCAGATTTTGAATGCTAAGGATAAGGAAAACTCTTTTTAGTGCATTCAGCTTTCAGAGTACCTTGGGCTGAATTACACTGCCAATTGTGCGTTTTGGTATTTTTCTCGCTAATTATTTTAGGCTGCTATCTAAACTGTACTATTCTCTGTGTGTTTTTCACTTGACAAGATTATGAAACAAACCTTAACCTTTTCATAAACTGAAAAGAGTATTTTCTTTTTGCTCTTTTCTATTACACGGATATAAAAGACACATTTGAAATAAGGTGAAGAGATGATTAGGAACAGGAAAAGTACTTGAGTAGCACAAAAATACATTTTTTTCAAACCCCTGTGTTTGCAGTACTTTAAGAACCACAAGGGTAAAATACTAAAATGCATGTTCTTCCATCTGCTTGTGAAAAACCACTGAAGTTTTAACTAGGGTGTAGTAACTGTATTCTTCCATTGCCAAGAAATTGTATCACTGATTCACTTTTGTATTTAGCTTATATTTAAGTCTAATATTACCAGATATTTCAATATTTTAATTAAAATGCTTCCATTTTTATGACAAAAGATGAGTACTGTAGGATATTAGTGGCTTTCCCCAGTAGTTCTAGTGTATAGTAGTTCTAGTTCTGTCATCTCTGATAGACTCAGACACAGGTCACCCGTGCAAAAGAGTGCAATGTCTGACCTCTGCCCACAGGAAGGGTGGGACTGCGACTGTAGTAAGTCGTGACTGTCCTCCTCTTCTCTTTTAGCTCACCTCATGTGAAAGAGGCCTGATGGCATATGGTGTAGAGAATAGACAGACACACTGCCTCCGTTTCTCTACCCATTTACTATTTCTTAAATACACGTTTTTTTCTTGAAAGAACAAGTAAAAAAATTAGGCAAGTCATCCACCTTGTTATGTGAATATTACACAGAACTTCAATTTCCCTTTAAATAGAAAAAGATGAGTGAATTATTTCTCAAAGTGATAAAACTGCAATTTATGGTCAGGTGTAAGGACTTATATTTGTTTTTAATATACAATATTGTTTACCTGATACCTTGGGCAATCACTTGCACGTCTTCGACAGAGGGAGCTGAGATTAAGAAGTTCCTGCAATGCCCCAAGAACAGAAGTGGGATAAGTATTCGAGACATCCCAACTCCAATTCTAGGTCCACTCCCTCAGTTTGCCGTTCCTGTGCCGCCTTTGTATTGTTTTTATTTAGCTAGACAGAGCAGTAGCTGGCTTCAGAGGAACTAGACAAGGGGTGCATTGTCTTCAAACTTAATACAGTATTCCAATGAACTAGTATCAGCAGACAGGCGAGATAACGCATTTTGGGAAGGCTTCACGTGCAAGAACAACTGTTTTGAAGTAAAGGTACTGAATGTTTGTGAGCTGCTTGGACTTGCCTGGGACTAGTATGTAGCCTCGCTGACTTTCTTGTTCCCTTCAGGCAAATTCGTCACCGGTACGAAGATTAGCACATGTGTGCCTGCTTTTGTTATTCTGGAAAAAAAATAAACAGGGGGGGGGGGGGGAAGCTGACCTACTTGAACATCAAGCTTGAAGATCCAATATCCTCGGGTTTTATTAGTCCAATTTATGTTGTTGCATCAGTTTTCTTGTAGTTAGCGTAGAAGCACGAATTCAGTGTGTACGCTCTGTCGTATGTTCTAGGTAACTCGACAGAAATGCAGTTGGGGCCAGCCTGTGCCCCACATCAGACTGGATCACCCAGCAGTACCACGAGCATACAGATCAGCCATTCATGGTAGCAGAGTATTTGCTGCCCTAGTCAAAACAGCGCTGACAAAACCCCCTGCAGCATAACCCCCGGCAAAAGGGAGGACGCACACCAGTCTCCTTGCTGGCGCCGGGTGCCAGTGTGATGGTGGCAGTCCAGTTCAACAGACAAGTGCACTGGCGTACGTGTTTGCTAGAGAGAGGCTGTGACAAAACTGGATTTAAACCACATCAGTGATTTTAATAATGTTCATGGATGGATACATGCATGAGGTCTCTCTCCATGTATGATATGTATGGATACATATATTTAAAAATATATCCAGATCAACAGAAAAAATCATGACAGACAATGTTTACCTTGTGAAGATAAGCATCTGCCAGGGAGCTGAACGTGCTTCAGTTCAGTAGTCCGACATCGTATTTTAAGTTCGTAAAATTAGGGGGTTTTGTCATCCCGCTGTAGACAATTCCCAAAGCAGATTCTTGGCTTTCACTTCCCTTTAGTTAGTGGGTAGGACTCTGACGGGATTGCCTTTATCAGCAGTTACTGCTCAGCCAAATACCGTGTAGGGAAGCAGCACTTTGAGGACAGAGTATATCTGAGAGATTGTTTTCAAGTACGCTTCAGAGAAGACCGGTCTCCTCTCACAAGCTACTTGAGCTCCCTCAGCACCACACCCTGCTGTGAAGGCGAGGATGTCAAACAGGTTGGCTTTCCCTCCGGGAAGGAGGTGGGTTCAGGTCATGCTGGCTCCCTCCTCATTGGGTGCTGCCGCTGGTTCCCCGGATCTCCATGCTCCTGCCTGGACGATAAATAGATTTCTTGGAGGGTGGGTGGCACCTACGGTGCTGCTCATGGCTTGGCCGTAGCAGCGTCATCTGCTTTTGTTACTTGTCTTGTCTCTCTTCCTCGGTGCTTGAGTGTCACGGTGAGGGAACTCTGAGGGAACTCAGAGCCGCTGATTCCAAGCTTCTCCCTCAAACCTTGGCACTGCAGTTGCAACATCTACCGTCATCGCTTGGAAAAAACAACCGGTGCAATCAAGGCACTGCTTAGAAGACCATGGGGAAATTCAGAAGTATCCTGCTTTTGTGCCTTGGCTTTCTTCTCACCCATGTAAGAGGTAAGTGACTTTTGCCTTGGCTTATTTCTAGGGCGAGATTATTAAAAATGAAAAAAGACACCCCCAAACCAGCCCCCAATCCCTAAAAAAATATGCTTGTTCATTTAGAAATGCTTGCTGGCATTATTTTTGTTGCTACCGTTTCATGAGAAGCATTTGAGTGTGTTTAGACAAGTGCTTCTGCAATTTCTAAAGAGATATATATCTTTTGGATCATCACTCATAATAGCCATGCTAGCTGGAGATTGTTTGTTATAATTCCTTATTTTCTTTTTAGTGTTGCTCTCCTAAAATTCTTCACAAGCTTGGAGTTGAGTATAAACTTTTTAAACAGAAGCTGTAAAATGAGAGCTTCCCGGGAAACTTAACGTTTCCAAATAGATCCTTAGTCAAACCCTTTTGTAGAGCTTTTCTTGGATATTGTTATGTTGAAACACATTAGTTATATTGTAAAAACAAATTCTGATTCAGTTTAAAGATGCTTGTGCTTTCATATTGGTGCTCACGCTTTAATAATTATAAATTAATAATTCATTAACCTTAGCCAACATATTCCTGAATATATAAAATCCACACACAAGCGTACATATATTTTTTTTTCATGCAGGATTAATGAAGAATTGAATACGTTTTGTACATATTTTTTGACAAATTAATAGCAGTTGGGAAAATATAGTCCCTGATTATTGAGCTGTTTTTCTATATTCTAGCAGAAATTTCTTTTAGCAAAACATTGTGTAAATCTCTTTTTGATCTAAAACCAAATAAGATCATCCTCCTGTGCATCTGCCATACAGTGTACTTGTAACCTTTTCTTGTTGGTATATTAGCGTTACTTCAAAAACTTGCAGCGCTGTGTTTAACTGCGGGAAGAAATCAGTCATTAACCACTAGTTCCAAAATTGCTGCTCATCCTTCCACCACCCCTGATTTAAATGGAGTCCTTAGGAGTTCTTGCAGTGATGGGCAGTGAAAAAAACTTGCCTTAAATTAGGGCCACAGTTCCATTTTAACAAATGAGGGTTTATTTGGAGGTCTTTGGCAAGGAAGGCGGCATAGAAACCGCAGAGCAGTAGGACTGTGCTGGCCTGCCCTGTAGTACGTTGTGAACAGCAATGATTCACACGGTCTCTCGTCACTGGCATGCAGACTTTCTTGTTCTGGAGGACTCTCTTATGTTGAATATTTCTGTTCAAACAATCTGAGCACGGGCAAGCCAATTTCCATATACTCTATCACTTTAATTACCAGTACAGCCAGCCTGACCGTTCTCGCTTTACACGTGTGCTAATCTAGAGCCAGTCCAGACCCTGCTTTGGGGAAGAAGTCATTGCTGGAAGCTGCCCTGGGATTGGGGCACAGTTTTAGGACTGTGGAAACTATTTAATCCACTTTGAAAAGCGAAATGAATTATTAAGTCTATGGCAACAGCCACTGAATTTTATCATCAAAGTATTTACTATGTTTCAGGGGATATTTACAGGAACCACTTCTCAGTCCTAAACAAGATGTGATATGACACAGGCTTGGCCATGCTGGCGAAAAGCTGGTTTAAGTCCTTATGATAGGAATGTCTGTGTCATGATTCACCTTTTTATATTCAACCTTAATTCTTATCTAAGCTGTAACAATCTGTGATGGCTCCTAGAAACTACTGTGCCACCACGGCCAGGCCCGATCCCATCACACCCCTTACCATATAGCATTTCCTTTCCGTCCGGCTATCTTCAGTTAGTTGGCTAGACTACCTTGATGGACACATCTCAAGAGAGTGTGGCACAACCAAGGACAACATTGTACAAAGAAAGTGAGACCTGATACGGTTCAGAGTCTTACCTGCTCACTGCAGCCTTCCATACTTTTATCTACACTCTTTGGCTTTTGTTATTTCCAAGCTTACGCAAGTTGCATGAGGTCTCCCGTATAAGCTGAGCTGCAACAACTAATTGTATGAGTGGCTTTTAGGCCAACACAAATGAAAGAAACTTCGTAGAAACTTCTTCTACTGAAGTTCATGCTAACGTCCCGCATCGCTTACTGTGGCTCGGCTGACCTGTGGTAATTCAGCATTGGCTGTGTCTACGCTGCCCACTTACAGTGAGGTAGGACACATCTTAGCTCCTAGTCCCCCAGTAACTGAGATCACACGCCTGTTTGAAACGTACCGGAGGTCCCATTTGGGCCATACACCTCAGTTCTGAAACATACTGCAGGTCCCATTTGGGCCGTACACCTGTGTGCATACCTACAGTGGGGAAGCAGTGCAATCTGAGGGCTCTCTCCTGCATGGAGCTGGAAAGCAGCCGAGACGCTCACTCAGACCTGACTGCTCAGAAATGCTCCTCAGGTTCCCAATGTAGATGTAACCTCCACAGTCTTTAAGAACAACTGATAGATCACACGTTTAGTCAGTAACAAAGACAGCTGAAAGGCTGATGATGTTTAAGACACATTAACTTTATGGCTTCGAGTATTGCTCGCTATGTGGGTAAAAGGAACAGCATTTATTGCCAGCCAGTAAACCATGTACCACTGTCCTGCTAAGGCTTACAAAGCTGTTGACTCAAAACTAATTGTATTCCTGGTTAATTAGCTAGGCACTTCATAGGGAGAAAATTACAGACCTGTTTGAATTTGAGACACTGTGACTTAGTTTTATGAATAATGTGTTTTTCACTGGAGTTAAAAGACAGAATGGGAGAGATGAAAAGCACAGTCCTCTTTTTCCTATACTGCTCCACCAAGCTCCAGTCCTCGCTGTTGCTCCGTGTGAGGTCCCTGTGTACGTGCTGAAGCGCTCACCGTATCAGCAGGGATGTATCAGGCAATGAATTCTCTTGTTGCTGGGCGCCAGAACTATTTCACTCCCAATACCAGAGCTGCTATCATCTGGAGGCATGTCAGCGCTATCATCCAAGGGTGTGATGGCAGCTTGATAAATCAACATACCTGACCTGGTTGAAACGCTAACAGCAGCACAGCTGTTGCAACATCAGATCTCGGGAAGAGCTAACAACCAGTGGGGTTACTGAGCTTCTTGGGTTCACATCTTAAACGCTGCCGCCGCATTGCAAGCCTGATAGCAGTGCCCAAACTGCCTTCTGGGTAGGTATTTTTCCTACCAAAAAATAGGCCTGTAGTAATTTTTCCCTCATGTGCATCAGCGATTGTCAATCTCTTTCCATCTCATTGAGGGTAATAAATAAACAGATAAAAGTCATAGTTCTTTCAAGATTAAAAACCAATTAAAAATATGCCTTTCTGTGGCATCTTGCCTCACGGTTAAGAGAGAGATTCAGATTGTTTTGATCAGAGTCTGCCTTCTTTTCCACAGGGGGGCTGACAACTATGAATGTTATGGGAAAATACTATCTAAAATCTGGTCTGTAGTACAATATCTCATGAAGGCAAATAGGCCATCCCAGTTGAAAGAAAGAGTTTGAACTGGTTATGAAAATGTAACAGTCCCATTTCCACTGTCTAAGCTTTGCCTGTCATCAATGCATTTTTTAATTGCTGAGGAATTTACTTAAAAAGCTAAATCCCAGCAGTATATTTTCAAAGGGCAACAATGCTCCAGATTAAATGAAAACAAAGGTCAGAGTAAGCACTAAGATTAGCAGACAAATCAAAGCAAAGTCCTTCCTTATGTCCCAGGTCTTCTAACATCAGTGGTGGAGGAACCAGGGGCATACACTCCACACAGGGAACAGTCCTGAGTTAACAGCAACAAAGCCTCCCGGAACACAATCTATATCGCATCAAAACCCCAACTCTACCTTGCAGATTACCATCTGCACAGAGTAGAAACTAAGATACGAGCCAGATATTTCCATTCACAAAGACTGTACAGACCATTTTGTTTCCTGAGCACAGCAGTAACAAAAAGAAGGCTGGCTCTTTGTTCAGAAATCCAACCCAGATTTGCAGAGCATTCTTGATTTCTGTTCCGTCCAAAGGCTAAGCCACCAGATCCTCTTTTTTGAAGTTTTGAAGTTCAGATACCAACTGATGCTCCACCACCCTTTACCCAGGGTCACGCAGAGAGGATTCTCTGTGCACTCTGGCAGCAAAGGCTTCCTCAGATCTGCGAAGGGAACCTAATTGCTTTTCTCATTTAGTCTAATAAGATGAGAGGTGGCTCCTGAGACTCTGCAGAGACTTTGTTGCTGACCAGACCTGCTTGCTGACGTCCAGCAACTCTTTCCAGCATTATTCTTTTCTAGAAAACATGTTCTTAATGGCATGAAGCAGAAAAGATTCAGGCCTTGCTTCTTTGCCGTCTTGCATCTTAAATACACAAGCAAAGAACGTGTATGAAATGCTCTGATCATCCACTTCAACTTGGCAGTATTACTAACCCCCTTGGAAGCAATATAAATAATTACGCTGATGAGCTACTGTGACTTCAGGGAGCACAGAATTAGTTGTACAACAGGATTTCTGAAACAAATTCACCTCGATATTACGCTGCAGAATAGCACTACTGAGATCTGTGCTACCCATATTGAAGGTTATTTTGCTTGTATTTTACCAGTGTGCTTGGAACGAAGGTGGGATGAGGAACATTAAAAGACACTCCGTGAGCAAAAGAAATAGCAAAGCCTGGCATCTCCCTGACCTCCAGCATTGTCTTCAGCTCCCTCTGTTGTCTCTAAACTACCAGCTGGGGAAAGTGTGGATGAGCCAGCTGGTACTTAGGCAGTGAGGGGTCACTCAGAGAGCCCAACTCAGCTTTTCTGTGCGCCACACTATAGCGTTTCAGTAGAAACACTCATATAGGTCTGTTGTTTGAGCCTATCTGTGTGTACAGTTCTCATGTGACATGACTGTCCTTAAGCCTGACGCTCTCAGACCAAATCGCTGGAAAGGGCTGACAGCTTCACAAACCACACAGGGACAGAGAGAAGCTTTGGCTGGAAAGCCCATGTCATGGCCGAAGCTCCGCTTCCTCAAAGCTGAAAATCTGAGTTTCAGTAAGATACGCAGAAATACGGTGCTGCTTCATCAGGCATCCCAACTCCTTTGCTGTGCCTGTAATTTTACAGCACACACCAGCTTCTTCTGCACTCACTCTGAAGCAAAATATAGAAAATTATATATGTTTTATTTTATGTATGAAAGGCACATCCCATCATAAAGAACAGCAGCTACCTTTGAACAGCTGTTGTTTGTCCACAGCAAAGCAAACACCATTGAACTGGAAGATTTTCTTTCATGTTTGATGAGACCATGCTGCACAGACCTAAAGCAGTACTGCCATTCTTGCTTTATTAGTGCATCTTATTTGCTGGTGATTATTTAAATGTGTTCTTGTATGAATAAGTGAGAGAGACCTTTTCATTTCCCTTGAATTCAAACTATAAACAGAAGCGGCCTAGAAAAAAACATGAAGCCAATAATCAGGTCCATATGCTGTGGTCTATGGACTGGAACTTAAAGCTTAATTGCAGATTTTAATGCATACTCATTTTCCACCCCAACATCAAGGGGTTGTAATGGCAATCATTGTTTATGGAACGAAAGGGCCATGATGGAAAAAAAAAAAGCTACAGTAACCTCATCAGGAAATACAGATCATGAGAGTATTACATCAAAGAAATAGTAGCCACTCATTGAGTTTTTGTCCAAAGTGACCATTCTGGGGTGTAAACGTTTATGTTCTCCCACAACTTTTCTTACATGAGTAATTTCCTTTAAACTAACATAATTGCTTCCTGAATAAAGTTGGACCAGTAAACGGGTATGTTCTGGATCAGATACCTGGGAGAATACATCCTATTTTCTCATTACAGGGGAAATAGATCTCATGATTGTATAATAATCAGAAATGATCTATACAAAGAATAGCACCATCTCAGCTAAAAAGAACATAAAATGGGTCCCACGAGCAATTTCGGTAACACATTGTTCCTTTTTAGAAAATTTTTGTTCTCATTAGTGAGTCACCCACTTCTTCCTCAGTCTCTGCCAGTTTCATAATGTTTTAAGCTCATTGTATTCACAAAACAATTCTTATTTAATTACACTGAAGAAATAATTTTTGTTCTTGTTTTTAAATAATGTAAAATCAACTTATTTTCCCTTTCTATCTAGCTTACATTTCTAAGTTAGTTGCTTCTAATTTATATGTAATACGGGTAATCTCATCCCAACCATATGACTGCCAGCAATGCACTCAAAGCCTATTAATTTAATCATATTAATGACAAAAGGGTTTATCTAACACACATTTGCATGTGTGCATTTAAGATGTATGTCCACACACATGTATGTACACATATAGAAACATTTTCTCATGGATCTTATCTTCATTTTTAATACTAGACTATGCATATTAGTTTGTTTGCTGCATAGCCTGACTCTCATTTAGCAATATTCATACAGTCTTATTTAAATGTGCGTCATTTTAATGGCCAGAAGCCGTGTTCATATGGATCCAGTGCAGGACTGAGCCTACTTATGGAGATCAAAAATTGCAGAGTGATGCCATGGTAGCCTTTTGTCAGAAAACTTCCGACTACAGTCATAATGACGAATAGGTAGCATCTGCCTGCAGAACGGCCGCAGAATCCAGCCTTGTCCCTAGTAAATCCTCCTCAAAAACTGTGGGACCTCAGACCCTTGTGATCAATCAGCTCACAGTTAAAGGGTGATGGATCCATTGAACATTCAGGTCCTCTAATTCAACCATAGGCAAAAAATGCTGCACTCTGCATTTTAGTGACTGGATATTTGGGTCCCATTTTCAGAAAACCAATACGGGTAAAAGTTTGTGAACATCAAATGCATATGCGCATGAGGACACGACTTTGCAGGGGACTGCTTTGCTGGGGTAGGATGACCTCAGCTCTGTGATGCTTCAGCAGGATGTGTCTTATATTCAAGGGAACTTAGTAAAAGCTGGTTCAGTATCTCTGTGGCAAACAGCAACCATAACTGTCTCCATAGGAAAGCAAGTGGACTAACAAGGATTTTGTATCATCAGCCTTCCGTGCATTATATTTAAAAGGCTCGTAGAAAGTATGGGTATTAGTGAAGGCAAGTGTCCTACCCGAAAGAATCATGCCTGTAAAAATACACGTAGTAACTTTGAAATTTAAGCTACTATATTTTGATGCTTGGCTTTATGGAGTCTATTGTCCTCTGTCTGGCTGCTATAGAGAAGTCTACTGTCCACTGTTTAGGCCAGGTCTACGCTTTGGATTTTTACAGGCACAGCTACATGTGTTGGTTTGAGATGAGGGAATTACATCCCAAATCAGGCTGGCAGTGCCAGCAAAAGTCCTGCTGCTAGTGTAGTTCATTGTGTTTGAGCAGCTAGTATAAACATAATTAAACCAGGTCTTTTTGCAATACAAACTGTGTATCCATCTGGAAGACTTGCTTTCTTAGCTTAAGACTTTCTCATTTGCAGATAAGGACGGTTCTGTGGTGTCAGGCAGGAGCTTATAAGCATTTTCTCAAATTCTCTGTTATGAATCATTGTGGACCACCCAACAAAACCCACGATTACAATAATTTCATTTCTATGTAAAAATGGGGATACTCCCAGAAGAAAGGCTAGAAGTGATGCCAAGAAATAACATACTAGCCCAAAGCACTAATAACAGAGATAACTCCTGAGATAATACCTCCTGCATAGCTAAATCTCTTCATA
>VZSZ01003207.1:181356-199419 GCA_013398815.1 Ibidorhyncha struthersii | reverse complement strand
AACAAAGCTGTTTTTTCCCTGCTAAAATTTCTTTCATTCTCATTTTCATCAGTATATTTCCAGCTGTTTCTATTATGGAAGCTGGTCCAATAAAAAGAGCCATTTTTATATGTGGAAAATGAATTTCTTTCAGTCTGTTTGTTCTGTGAAGAAGCTTGACTAATTTATTTCCGTTGTCATTTATCTTCCGAGTTCCCTGAAGTGACTGCAGTTCTTATTGAGCTAAATACTCTGAGTCTCTAATGTGTTTTTGTTTTTAGACCAACCATTTTGCGGATGAAATCTGGGCTATTCAGCTATTTAACCATCTGTTATCCTCCCAAATTAGACTCTTAAAATGTCTAGGTGCAGTCTCAGAAATGGTAATGAGCATTTAAAATTCTGCTCCAGAAAATCTTACTCCTTGCAGTCATTTGATGTTATTATTGGAGGAAGTTGGGATGGAAGTCCAAGCAATCTTTTGGTTTATTGGAATACCATTTACCATGCTACACAGAGGTCCACATACAACCTGCCCATCTGTCAAGGTTTATATTTACACAGCCAAAGAGATTTCAATATAGATTCCGGTCTTACTCCCAGTCAGTCATTCTGTGTTGGTGTCCATTTATTTTATTACTTGGTTTATCATGAGAAATAATTAAAAAAAAAATCAATCTGAATAATTTCTGCAGGGGAATTTTAGGCTTCTTTCTTCTCTTCTTAAAAGCTCTGTAGTTGTCTTCTATGTCTCCCTTGCTCTCTCAAAAGAACACCTCTTGTTTTTTCCCACTTTTTCAATAACAGAGCAGACATACAACAGAGAGGGAAATGTTGCTATTGTGCAGGAGAAGGGCAGATGTTGGTAACTGTTCCAGTACACTGTTTTGCTTTGGTTCTCCTGCAACTGGAAGCATCTGCATCATATTGTTTGAGTTCCATAAACTCTTTTGATTAGATTCCTCCTATTTTTTCTTTTCCCTAACTTCAAAGAAATAATGTACCTGGAAGTTTTCCAGGATCTTCCTTCACAAGATGATTTTGTCACATTCTCTTTACAGCATTAGGACCTTGGTAGCTGCTCTCTCTATTGTTTGTTCCTGCTTGTCAGGACCTGTAACAAAGGAGCTGGTTTGGCCAACGGCTCTTCAGTATTACAGAATTATTTCTGATGATTCACTGTGATAAGAAATGGTTTGAATCCTGCTGGCAGTATCCTGCGGCAGCAGGTCTCGGGTCACCCAGCCTCCTTCAGCACTCAGGATCCCAATCAAGAATGAAGATTTACCCAGAGGACAACATCAAAGGACGGTCAAACTTAAGTTGCTCTTATTGTCAGCACTGAAGAAATGCTTCAGAAACATAAAATTTGACCATATAAGTTGAGGTAATGCCAAGATGGCAGCCTGTGGGTAGGGTTCTGCACCAGGATCAAATGGTCCCATGGCTGGGCAGCAGCAGGGCTGTGACAGTCCGTGGGCAGGGGCTCAGGGCCAGTAAGGGCTGGTGATGTCCTCAGGGCTCCAGCAGGGAATATCTGCTGAAGAAGCCACTTGTCAATTTTATATATTTATGTATTTTAATGGATTCATATTAAAAAAACCAAAACCAGTCAGGGTCTTGGAATATTATCCATCTAACGACCGAGTCCAAAGCTTACTGGACATAGCTAGGTTGGCTGAGAGGCCAGGGAAGGGGAAGGAGAGGTGGCTGGATGAGGTGAAACTCCAAGATCGGTTCAAATAAGACATAAAATGCTACTCTACTATCATGAACGGGAAAGCTTTATGCTGTTATCTGCTTTTTCTTTCCAAACACAGGTTTGTCGTAGCACTTTATAGGGACAGTTTTGCTTTAGAAGCCATTCACCATTTTGCATTCCAGCCTTGTTTTATCTTTTCCGTCAGACACCAGCTATAATTAAGTTCACAGACTTACCTGAAAATCCTCATGGGAATCGAAACATTTTTACTTTATGCTCCTGTGCTGATTTTTATCTGAGGATCACACAGTGTTTTAGCACTGATAATCAATCTTTCCAGGAGCTCTTTGACGCAGGCGAGAGCTATTATTCAGGAAGAATAATTAATGTGAAGAATGCCATGAAGACGGGCAGCACCTGTCGAGAAGAGAGGTCTGAGCTGAACCCAGAGTGCTGTCATGCTGGAGAACCTCTGACAGCCTCTCTCTGTTCCTCAGTTTCCCCACTTGAAAAATGGCTGTGAAGTGTTCAAGACTTACAAAGAAAAACACTTAATGCAAGAGTTAGGTATTAAGCCTTTTGGACAGGATAATAAATAGATGCAGATCAAGAGGCTTACTCGATAGACCACAGTAAAATGTTTCTGCTTAGGGAAGCCATGGCACATCGTGACTTTTTGCTGGTTTGTGCAGGCTGATCTTGTATTTGGTGTGCAAACACACGGACAGTGAAGTTTCAGTGTGGATGAAAACTAATGGATACATACTCTGCAAAGAGGTGTTTCATGAAGGCTGTGCATTAAAAGTGGCAGATTGTAGAGAGTGGAAGTAAAACTCACATGAGTAACTGTGTTCAGTTCAAGTCATATGCTTCAGTTTATACATTTTAAATATTTTCCAGTTTTATTTACCTCCTAACTTCAAAGAGCAGGACACTAATTGCCCTGCTGTGACATTTAATGACATCACTGTCACCTAACACAGAACAGGAAGGGATCTTTTCTCCCCTTACAGATTTTTTAAACTTCAGCTGGAACTAAACTAGGTAAACTCATTTTTATATCTTTTACTGCTGGCACATGTCACAGGAAGAATTAAAAACAAAAGTCGATTCATGTTACAAGTGATCACAAGGCAGGCTTGCCAGTAAAGCTGCTCTCTGAAGCTGAGCTGGTAAAACAGTAATGAAGCTATTAAAAGTTTTCACCTAATGATTCTGGTTTGCAAGTACCGTGCTGAATGCTACTTTCAATAGCCCTTCTGCCCTGTAACAGGCAACCTGTGTTCTTCAAAGGCGTGTTTGCACAGCGGCTGAATATGGTTAACATGAGAGAGCAGCTTCCCTTTGCGCTACCTGAATGAATAGCTTCTTTGAGTTGATCACGCCCATCTCACATGGTCATTCAAGACTGTAGCGACAACAGCTGGCAGCTTGCTCTGCGCCTGCTCTGGTTTGGATGGATTCTTCTTTTGCCTCCTACTGGTGTTCTGGCTTTGTCCAGAGCCCTCAGACCTGGAGGTCATGGAAACCTGCCCACTGACTTAGTCTTTTTCCTTCTGTCACTTTCCTTCTAGGTCAACGTGATTTTGATTTAGCTGATGCTCTTGATCACCCAGGTAAGTAAATCTCCTATCCATATTTTACTATGGCATTCAGAATCCAATACTAAATCTTAAGTCCTTTTCCTTGAGGGCTGGAATATGAAGTGCCTAGTACTTAAGTTAAAGATACACAGAATTGAGAAATGCTAGATCTCAATGTTTCTGTCATAAAATTAAAATTTTCTTTAAAACAAAAAAATAACATCTTTGAAAACATACCCCTTTATTTTTAGCTTCTGTCATGATACATAAAGATTTGCTGAACGCAGCTCTCTAGATATGCAGATCACTTCTTTTGATAAGTTGAAAAAGTTTAAGCTGTTATTGTTTATTGGTATGTCTTTGTGCCCCACAGAGGATATAATTACCAGAAAGCCTACAGTGATCAGAAGACCGACAAGGCCTGTGCTGAGTGAGTAATGAGAACAACGGGTCATAGCTGATTTTAGATAAGTAGAAACTGTCTCCCATGAGATTCTTGATAGTATTTGCTAATGTACTGTAGCTGCGACCATTTGTGTGAACGCTAGCTGTCTTCTGTGTGTAAAGTAACTTTTTTTGACAATTACCAGTTACATGACTTTACTGCTTCCAGTAAGGCTTTAGAGCATGACTGGCCACTGATGGCATTTTATTTCCTGAAGATCTTCATGCTTTTCAAGCCTGTATTGAACTCCCTGGGGAGTATAACAACGGGTAACTGTTGCTAAAAATGAGTAACTGTTCTTCTACCTTTTTTTCCATTATCTTTTCTTTTAGCATAAATATTCATGATGCTTGATAATGGACTTGGAAAAGAATCAGAAGGAATCTGGGTATTCTTTCTTCTCCCCATGTATTTGCTTAATATTAACTAGTATTGACTGCTACAAAGACCTGTGTCAGAAAGGAAAAAAGGCAGAGAGGACCAAAAAGTTTTAGCTGTAGTCCTGAGGATGACAAATGACAATTTCCAATGAACACTCATTATTGTTATAAAAACCCAAACCCCACAAAACAACAAAACCACACATGGATTTAGAATGGTACGCTTTATGATAACATAGAAATTTTTCATCTAAACTACACTGAAAGAAATTTCTGGCTATCGAACAAAACGTTTGAATTGGGAAATGCTGGATAACATTAGCCCACACAACAACTTTCAGTCTTTTTCTGGATAAACATTGCAATAAGTCTTTAGGTACATGAAAGCACTTACATTTCCCATACGACTCTCTGTCTTGCTTTTTGAACAAACACAGAAGCGTTTTGCAAATGTGGTAGCTACTAAATCCTGTAATGGTTGCATTCTTCTTTCCTACTTCATTTTGTAAAGAAAATCTGTGTTTGGCTTAGATTAGAAGTGTCTGTTATAAAGTACTGCTAAGCCACTGTCCTCTACTTAGCTCACTGTCCTGACTTCCTTTGAAGTCTGTGGAGAGAAATCAGCACGTCTAGGGACGGTTCATGTCACTCTAAATGTGGATTTGTTCTCATCCTAATATAGACATTTTAAGTAGGTTACTTGAACCGTGCTCTAAAAGACTCTGTCCTCAGTCATGTTTAAAGGTAACTAAGGGATGCCAGTATCTCCAGTTGAAGCTGCCTCCTTCAGGAGAAAGGAATTTTATTTTTAGGGACTCCTAAATTGGTTAGAGGTATGACCGTCAGATGATTATCTTCCCTATCTGAATCAACTTCACCAACTCTTGGAAATGAAGAACTCCATGTTTTCCACACCATTTTGGAATCTATTTTAAAAGCAATGAAAACTAATTAAAAGAACAGTGTTAAAAATCAATTACTAGATTTGGAAATGTGTGCAGAAAGATGATACAAAAGTATGTCCTTAGCACCCGCCTGATGCTTCATCTTAACCTCAGGGTTTCCTCTATGTCTCATTCAACCAGTACCATTGAGAAATGAGGTTGAGCTGGGGCCCATTACTGTACAGGCCATGTCCTCTGGGAATCACTTCCCACATACAAACCTCTGCCTAAATTGAAGCTCTCCTGTAGGCACCTCCCATCTAGCGTAACAAAGTTCAACACAAAATTTAATGGAAGGAGAAGGTAATGTTTATTTATGAAATCTCTAAATAAGTTGATTTCACCCACTTACATTCATCCTGCCGTTGATTTAATTCAGCCATACGCTCAAACCCACATACCAAGATGTGTGTGCTCAGGTGGTCTGGTGAGCATCATGTGCAACACAGGACAAGGTACGCCAGCTTATCCTATCTCCATGGTTCTTCTTGATCAGAAGGGACAAGCTAGTTTATCTACAGACCTTTTACACCCTTTAGGAGTCATCAGCTATTATGGAGAGGTCCCTTGCCTCATAATCTTGCTTACTTCAGTGTCTCCGAACCCCAGGCCAGGTTGCTGCCCACTGTCTGGTTTTGCTTGTTTGGGGTGCACAGACTATGTCTCCAGTCTAGTTTCTGAGTGGGCGAAGAGGAAAAGTAGTGGAATAGATGATATGCTGCAGCCTGTGGCTTTAGAGCGCCCTACTGCTTTTCTTCTGCTGGCAAGTCATCTGTGCTGTCATCTTATCGGAGCGCAGGTCTGCTGGTTTTGAGAGAAAGAACACATTCCTCAATTTTACTGCTGGGAATGGTGACCTTTATTGTCTGTTCTTTTAATCCTTTGCTCTGCTCTTTCTTCTGGTCGCGACAGACACATGCATTTCCATTTGTATTTCATTCATACTCACCTTAACATTTCTGTAACAAATCTCTGCATGAACCCTCCAGAGTGGAAGCCGGCATTTTACCAGAATACTTCATCTTGACAATAAATTTAATCCAGTTTGCAATTTATTGCTTCTTACAGTGTTAGCATTTGACACATAAAGGTATTTTTGAAACGCAACTCCGTGCTGGCCAGACACAGACAGGATCAACACCTGGCTTGACAAGAACAAACCGAGTCATGTAGTATGAATTTGATTATTTTCCTGCCAGGTTTCCTGGTGACATCAAAGCATTTCTGAGTTGTTACACAAATGAGACTAGATACTGTGCAAAAGCAGCTTCCCACTCCCTCTGGATATAAAGGATACATGAAGGCAGACTTCTGCATGGTGATGCATTTGGATGGATTTTCCTGGGTTTTGAGAATTCTGACACAATTATAATGACAAAAAATATTTAATTGAGTGTCTAACTTACTTTATGTGGCAATAAGCATTGGTAACACAATTCAGGTAGATTTTGCTGTCCCTTCTGATTCATTCTGGCACTCTACATTTATAAGGAGCAAGAAAGGGATCCTTAGAGTTATGACATCCGTCTAATGCCTATTACTCAGCGACTTTTCAGAGACCACTGTCATTCCATACAGACCCTAAAATATCACCCATATACTCATATCCACACCTGCAGATTGGAACTGGAGTTCCTCTTGTTTATGCATCTGCACCTTATTGACAAACTGTTAACTGGAAGGAAAATTCTGCCCCAGGTACAGCGAGACACATGAGTACAGTGCTGGAGGAATGGCAGTAGCCTGTTGGTTCACTGCATAACATGCACATGCAAACATTTAAGTATATTGTAAAACCTTTCTTGTTTACCCAAAGAAAAACACCAACCTCAGACAGGCGTGTATGATCACTTGAAGGAAAATTTTTTATGTCACCATGACCCTCACATAAATTAGTTCATTCAAATCTCTCTCCCTAAGTCGGCTTATTACTTCCTAGTATTTGTTCTTGAAATGGGTATTCAGTTTTTGCAATTCAACAAATTACATTTGAGCCAAACGTGCATATACCGGTTTTAACCACAAATAAGTGTTAATAAATAAGTGTACTTAAAAAATAGATAGATTTTTATATATTAACATAGCTAATTTTATTTATGTACTTGCAAATATATTAGAGGTATTGATCTTGATTCCACTATGAGATTTATTCTGAAATTATTTAAAGCAGGAATAAATATTTTGTGTTTTGAGTAGAAAATACTGTATCATTTGTCAATTATTGTGTGGGCAAATGTTAAATTCTATAGGAGTTTTCAAGAAAAGTGTAATACCTTATTTGAATTTGTGGGACTGACCCGAAAAAGTTGCTTGTCAAACATTCAGTTGTACATTTTCTATTAAAACTAACATTTCACTTCCTTCAAGAATTGTGTGTAACTCACTTCTCTACATCTTCTTCCTTTTAATTTTTAGACAATGATCTGCATTTAGGAGATGCTCTTGGTGGGGGTGAGTACTCTCTCCTTTTCTTGAATATAATGGTTGGGGTTTTTCGTGGTCTTTTTCTGAAGTCTGCCTAATTTGTGCAAAGAGATTTCAAGACTGTCGGAGGAACTGTAGTGATGGGAGTCGTTACAACTCCTCTACCTGCAGCTCTTTTGCCAGAGGCCATCACGAAGAGCGGGGAGAGCAGGATGGGCTGTGTCTGGTGGCCAGCTATGGGAGCTTGCAGGCTGGCCTACCGGTGGGAACTGAAGTCAGCGACGGTTTACATTACCATGCCAGGCTGCCACAGTCATGGCTGGGGAGAGGATGTATGGCCCATTCAGCCGTGGTGGTTCAGGGTGGTGACCTCTGGCAGAAGGTTGAAGACAACAGGTGATGGCAGTAGTTTCTTCAGCTACCAAAAGTGAGTCTGCCTAAGATTAGGAATCAGAGGTAACAGGGGACAGAGAGAGGTGTGAGCTTGTTGTAGCTCTGCTGATCCCAAATCAGAAATGCAGAAAGGAATGTCTCAGAGATGAGCACCGATGGGCATGATAGAGCTTAAGCTTGAAGCAGTCAAGCTGTTGTAATCTGCTATAACTTACAGATATTTCTATAACACCCAGAACTGACCCAAGAAGTATTCACAGTACTGTGCTGAGCTGTGTAGACATATGAAATCCTTGACTTTGGGAATTTTTGCACCACATTTTGTTTAGTGTGTTTAAAGGTATACCAAGGATGTCAAGTACTCTAGAAAGGTTCTTGTACACTGAAATTGCCTAAAATGCAAGTGGTATAGAATCAAAGCCTGAAGTTCCACTTGAATCAAGACTAGACAAAAGAAAAATTACTTCTCATCCCATTGCACAGAACTTCTGATTTATGACTCCAGTCACAGTGGTCAGGTTTACTCATGTTTCAGTCCTAGAGAATCAGAACTTTTACATTACTCTTTTGCATTTCCAGGGCTTTCCACATTTCCAGGTTGCCCTGTTGGCATTCATGCCTGTGTTTGAATGACATGTTAGCCCACACTTTATAAAGCTGAATCTGATTTTGTTATAATTTCCATTTTTATAGTGTCACTTCTTCCTGCCCAAACCAATTGTTCCCCTCCTGCAAGTTTTTAATGGGTACTTTTATGAGAGGACAGGTTTAGTATGTTGATTAAATTATTAATGAATAGCTTAAGTATCTTCACTAAACCCCACGCTTTCATTCAGAAGACGGCAAATGATGTTTCCCTCATTTTTTGTTTCTTTGCTCCATTTTCAGTTCAGGTTCTTAACTGACATTCATACATGGTATAATAGGATTAATGATATTTACCTCATTATCAGTAGTTCTGAAGACATTAGTTTTTCACTAGCTGTGCCATAGAATATATCTTCTTATACTTAGAGAAGGCTGAATAAGCTCAGCACCATAATAGAAATGAATAATGGGATCGGTAGTTTTCTGCTATTATGCCCTGGTGAGTCTTAGTTCGTTACACAGAGATCTGGAACAGAACAAGTCTCTTCTTCTATTGAACAGAATTAATTGGGCAAAGTCTGATTCAGCAAAGCTTTAGGACTCTACCTAAAATCCACTGACTGTAGTAGGTTAAACTTGCCTGAAGTTAAGCATATATCTAAATAATTAGCTGAATCAGAACCTAAATGTTACTCACAAACAGAAGCATTGTATTTAGCAGTTAGGCAAGAAGAAAACATGATAAAAGGGCATCTGGCATGTATGGAAGGTGAAAGAAAGGTTTAAGGACAGGGAGGGAAACTGTTACGTATTTCTGTGGCCTAACTTTGATTTATTCAGAGCTAAACTCACTGTCTGGTTATGAGAACAGTTAAATATGTGACTAAACTGGTTGAAGAAAGGACAGCAAGAGGGGACCTACTCTACACGTGCAGAGTGACAGCCCATGGCGTTTACTTTGGCAGGTTTTGAACTGATTCAGCTCTTGCGTCTCCAGCACTGTACATACAGTTTGGAAACTGCTATTAGTCATCAGATCTCCTGCTCTATCCAATGCATCTCTTCCTAATACTTTGGCAAAAATTAAGGCCAAATACCAGCACAAAGTCCTGCACAACAAAGCTGAAGTCTGAGTTCATTTTGCACTGTTCAAGAGTTGAAAATTCATCGTGAGTCAGATAAATTCAGCATATGTTAGATGAAACTAATCTGCAGATCTTATTAATACCTCCTGATGGCACAGAGATAACCTGTTGCCTCCTGTCCAGCCCAGAACACCAGCTTCTCTGTTGGCTTTGCATAAGTGCACCACTGACACCTACAGTAAACACACTGTGCTTCTAGCTGTCAGCATTAAACAATGTTAGCACTTGCCAGAAATATAGGAAATATCTTCCTTCAACATTTTGGTGAATTCTTCTCTATTTTAATTTTGAAAATATTCCCTTTTCACTTTCTAATTAGTTTAAGTAGCTAGCTATTTGTTGATATAGTGTTTGAGACTTTTTAAATAGTGACAAGGTCCTTTTCTTAATTCACCAAAAGACATATTAGAAATAGGTATAAAATCTCAGGTTATCATACTCTTTATTTACAGCTCTCAGTTTTGTTTGTCCAACCATCTAACAATATTAATTATCAATAGGTGACATCTCAAGAAAACCTTTATACCCACCTCTTCCACCACGACCAGGAAGCTATAGTAATTCTGGTAAGAGTGTTTTCTCCTAATAAACGCTAGCACTATCAGCTGCTCAGAGCCGATATTTTGAATAGTTTGCTCTCTCATTTCTTTAGTAATAGTTTTTATCATCCCTTCCCTCTGTCACCCTATTGTAACCACTGTTCCTGACCCAGTGTTTGGAAAGATTTTCTGAGTTTTAGTGTTGGTACCATAAAGCTTTTCTGTCTGCCCAAAATGTGGGACGCTGACTCCTAAGTGGAATGAGACTAACACTTACCTTGTTCGCCTTTTCATTTTGGGTATGTATACACTGAATCATGCTAAGGTTCAAATTTGACATCTAGCCACAGGGCGTGGATAAACCTATTACAGAATCATAGAATACCAGGTTGAAAGGGACCTCAAGGATCGTCGGGTCCAACCTTTCTTGGCAAAAGCACTGTCTAGACAAGATGGCCCAGCACCCTGTCCAGCTGAATCTTAAAAGTGTCCAGTGATGGGGAATCCATTGCTTCCCTGGGGACGTTATTCCAATGGCTGATTGTTCTCACTGTGAAAAATTTTCCTCTTGTGTCCAATCAGGATCTTCCCAGTCCATGTAAGGACAAGGAGTCCAGGTAACTCCTTGTAAAAAGGGAGTCTCTGTCTTCTTTGTAGCCACCCTTTAAACACTGGAACATGGTGATAAGGTCTCCCCTAAGCCTTCTTTTCTCAAGGCTGAACAGACGCAATTCTCTCAGCCTTTCCTTATATGGCAGGCTTCCCAGTCCTTTGACCATCTTGGTGGCCTTTCTCTGGACCCTCTCCAGCCTGCCCACATCTTTTTTGTATGACAGGACCAAAAATGAACACAATATTCCAGGTGTGGCCTGAAAAGCGCTGAGTAGAGTGGGATAATGACTTCTTTATCTCTGCTAGTGATGCCCTTGTTGATGCAACCCAGCATCCTGTTGGCTTGCTTTGCTGCAGCAGCACACTGTTCACTCATGTTGTCCACCAGGACCCCCAGGTCCCTTTCCACAGAGCTGCTTCTCAGCTGGGTAGATCCCAGCCTGTCCTGAACCCCTGGACTATGTTTTCCCAGGTGCCTATGTTCAAATCCATACTGAAAGGTATATCTGAGATGGCCCTAGGGCATACAACATACAACTGGGGAGATGGATGTAAGCCTGTATTGCTTTTGAGTGTGTTCCCAGATACCCACTTAAATAAAGTGGAAGTGGCACATCTATCCCAGCTACCACCATGTATCACATACTTACTTGTGATATGATTGTAGTGGTAAGCTGTGGACAAGTCCTTCTGGAGTCCTTCTGGAATCTTTCCTGGAAAAGACCCACTGAATTCCTGCTCCAGTAACCACTGGGATTTCAGATGTCCATATTATATAAAGATTTGTGCTACTGAGAGCCCAAGCCCATGTATTCCACAGGTGCCAATACAGATGCAGAACAGGACACCCCAAAAGTTTTAGTGCTCCAACTTCCAGGTGAATCTTATTAATGCTTTCAAATACTTGAAGGGAGGATGCCAGGGGGATGGAAGCAGTCTTTTTTCAGTGGTGCCCATTGATAGGATGAGGGGTAATGGGCACAAGCTTGAACATAGGAAGTTCCATCTTAACATGAGGAGGAACTTCTTTACTTTGAGGGTGGTGGAGCACTGGAACAGGCTGCCCAGAGAGGTTGTGGAGTCTCCCACTTTGGAGACATTCAAAACCCGCCTGGACGCTGTCCTGTGCAACCTGTTGTAGGTGACCCTGCTCTGGCAGGGGGGTTGGACTAGATGATCTCCAGAGGTCCCTTCCAACCCTGACTATTCTGTGATTCTGTGAATTTGAATAGGTGACCATTCAGTAAAAGACACCTGACCCATCCGCCACGTCGAAGCTGGGATTTCAAAGGCCCCTCACCCCTCTCTAGTACCTCATAAAAAGACCGGACAATGGAGCTGAAGGCGTTACCATTGATCAGATAATTTTGCAACAGAAATCCTAATCTTTATCTTGCAGGAGGTTTTGATGACTCGGATCTCCTTGATGGGAAGCCTTTACCACCGCACATAACAGGTAGTATTTGCCAATTCTCCTTGCAGCTTCTTCCTAATACTTGTAAGTCAGAGCTGGCTGGTTTTGCTTTAACGGTAATCTGTTTGTCACTGAAGATATAGGACAAAACTCTGCTATTTTTATTTAGATTAGTTATCCTTCTCCACAAACCATGACTTTGAGCCTGAAGCTCAAACTTGAAACATATTCCTAAACATTTTGTAGCTTTCTGGCATATGCCAGAACCTTGCAGGATCAATCCCTTTGAATTTAGCTCAGACAGTCCCAAAGCAAGGGGCTTCTGCTGAGAACTCAAAGTAGATGCACCGGGTCTATGACCTTGACTTAAACTATTGATAAATCATCTGCTTGTCTGGCAGTAGAGAATAGCCAGAGTATACTGGCCTCCCACCCCCTGTGAAATCAGCTTGACATAAATTGCTAAGCATTATCCTTTCTTTAGAAAATAATATTCTTCTCCAAAACCAAAGTGTCAGGAGGATGGATGGTTATTAATCCGGCCAGCGCAGCTGTCAGTCAGGACTGGAAGACGAGCTCCTCTCTGACAGTCCTGCCAAGCTGCCCCCTTTCACCTCCTGTATGAAATCACGCTGTGCTAAGTAAAGACTTGGTTCTCAAAACAAGATGAAAAACATTTCTTGATGCAAATTCACCCTCTATTCCAGGAGAAGAGGAGCATCACTTCAATCATGGAGGAAACACAGGTACAGTAAATAATTTATTCTGTAATTTGTTTCTGATCATGGTAAAATAGTAAGAAAATGTTAGCCTTATAAAAGTAGTACAAGCAATAAATCAGGCTTTAAGCCCTTGTTTTTGCAATAGCTGTAAAGTAACATAATTTCTAGTCTTCTGCTTAATTCTATTTAATGAATTTCCAGTGTTTCACCAAACAATTCTCATAGTTTGGCAAAAGTACACCTTAGCAGACAATATGTTTAGGTCAAACCATTTTAATGCCTCTGAAAATAATCTTTCTTTTTCCACAGACTCAGGATTAATAGCTGGAGTTACATCTCCTATAATTTCTGCCTTTGTAATATTAGTTGTTGGATCGATAGCAGCCTACTCTGCTTATAAAAACAAGAAACTTTGCTTCAAACCACGTGGTAAGACCAAATTGGCTTCCAGCTTTCTGAGTTGCTTTAGCATTGGAGCAGATGGGAATTTTACAAACAATTCCAGTGGGGGCAGAAATAGGTCAGGGATGAGGGCATCTGAAAGTCTCATCCTAAACAACCTTGCTGGTCTGTAAGAGATATTGGTAATTAATGTTCTTCATCAAGAAGATAAATGGAGATGAACATAATTAGATTTAGATGTCCATCATTTTATGTAGGCAATTACATGACATGAGGTCTCTGCCACCACAGAGGTGACTGACTGTCATGGCCCTGTGTGTGGAAACCAGTCTGCGTGGCCCAGATCAGCCTTGCCCAGGGGCATCCCCATGTATCCTCTGGCCAGGACCCCCATTTCAGCTCTGGCCTGGGTGGACCTCCTGCCACATCCCTGCACGCCTGCCCCGGCTGTGAGCCCGGATGGCTGGCTCGGTTTCCTTCCTGGCTTGACCTTGGGTGGGCCAGTTCTCCACCTGATGATGGCTGGCCCATCCATGGGGCCCGTTTGCCACCACCGCCACCCTGTGCGTGCCTGCCACCAGGGAGACGATGGCCCAGGCTCTCTCCCCTGTGGCTGCCCTCAGCCTCTGGAACAGCCTGGTCCTGGCCTTTAGCTGCCACAGATGTCAATTTAAACCTCTAATTAATGTTATTTGTTCCATAATGGGACTAATGACTAAGACAAAGACATGAGTGAAACACAGGAGATGTATGGGGAAGCTTTGCAGGCATTTCTGAGAGCTCTGGGGTCCCCCGGCGCTTCAGAAAGCCTCAGCTTGGGGCTGCCATCACGGGCCCC
This sequence comes from Ibidorhyncha struthersii, assembly GCA_013398815.1. NCBI lineage: Eukaryota > Metazoa > Chordata > Aves > Charadriiformes > Charadriidae > Ibidorhyncha > Ibidorhyncha struthersii. The sequence continues at coordinate 185,309 of VZSZ01003207.1, read as the reverse complement.
GGGGCGGCTGCTGCCGGTGGTGCTCCAGGGGAAGGCTTGGGCAGGGTTACACAGGGGAGATCCAGCCGGAGCACGGCCCGGGATGCCCCGGGGGAGGATGGTCAGGGCTGTGAGGGCTGTTTGTGCCCTCAGGGTGCGACAGACACGCATTTCTTTTCCTATGTTTCTGTGCCTGGGGTGTAACTAAAGCATCAGGCCAGTGATCCTGCGGCCCTCTGGAAATGGGGAGTGAGACAAAGGGGGAAGGCCATCCCTATGTCGCTGGGGATATGACGTTCCCATCTGCTGCCTCAAAAGGAGCAAAAAAAGGCCCAGAAAAGCTGGCAAAGGGCATCCGTGGTGGAAATGCTGAATGCTCAATCTTCATTTTTCAGGTGGGGCTACAGTGTAAACCGCTGAAAGAAGAGTTGCCTTTGGATCGCAGGCTCCTTTCGTCGGTGACATTCAGCCCACAGATCTAACAATATTTTGTTTTCTACTTTATCATTCTGACAAAAGAAAATCTTCCTCCAATGAATGTTTTGTTGAGACATTGTTATCCTACTCTCTTTTACCTGACGTCAGTCTCGCACCTTGAGCTTTATGTCATCAAAGATGGGCTTAAAACGTCTGGGGATGGTATTGAACTATCTGACCTGCATTCATAAAGGTCAAATACACATTTTGATTCAGAAGTTATTTTAAACAACAAAGAAATCAATTTTGATATAAGCTAAAAATTGAAAGATTGTTTGTCAGCATTTGAGTCACCGAACATTTTTTTTTCCCCATTTTCAAAATTATCCAAAATACCTAATCCTTCTGATAGAATAGGAATAGGGAAATTGCCATTGCCATTCATACATGTTGGGTTTCTTTAGTGTATTTCTGTATTGTCTATAATGTTTAAGGAAAATTTGAAGTTGTATAAAGGATTAAAAATTGTGATGCCTTTACTTTGTATTTATGTCTGAATTCTAGCAAAGTGAAAGGAGCTCTACATGGAAAATTCATTCTTTATTTTAAAATATAGCATGAAAAGAATATGTGCATTGATGAATCACTGTTTAAAAAAAATAAAAATGAGAGGAAGACATGCTGATTTTATTTATTTATTTATTTAGTTATTACTGAAATTGTCTTTAGCTTTTCTCAGGAACTGGAATTTGACGTAAATTTTGTTTCTCTTGAAAACTTAGGTCCTTCTCCAGGAGTCTTAAAGGCACTAATCTAGCAGGTTGTTTGTTTGGGTTTTTTTTTTTAAGAACCATATTATTCATAACTTTTGTAAAGGAAAAATAGGCACAAAGTTTTCAGAATAAATGTCTGTGACACTTGGTTCTATCAAATCTATGACACACAACTTTTTAACTTCATACATATGCGGAAGTATGGTTGATACCATTTTGCTAGGAAGGCTGTTTTATCTTTTTCCCTTGTTCCTGATGAACCCTGCTGTGCTAACAAATGTCCTTATGTAGACAAACCTATCAACAAAAACTAACACTTTTCCAGTCTCTCTGCCTTCATTTAGCTAAGTGAATCAAAATATTAGCAAATGAATGAAATGCAAGTGAAAGCTGGCAAAACTAGTAGTTTACTGACATAATTTGCAATACAGCCATTTTAGCTAACTCTTTAAAGCACAGTGGAAATCTGTGTGTTTTTATCTTCATCTTATATGTGAAGCATGCTTTTTCTTACTGAAATTCCATGTAGATGGAGGTAAACACGATTTTGTGTTTATTAAATTGTTGAGAGAGATCATCTGAACAAGTACTCTTTTCATATAAAATACTGTTCTATAAACGTTATATTTGAAATGGATATATATCAGGTACTGAGGAGATTACCATAATCTTTATTTTGATCCTGAAAGTAAGAAATTATAAAGTACATCAGTTTAAATATGGAAACATCTTGATGACAGACAAATGAACAAGCACCTTTGTGGCTACCACTTTCAACTTATGAATGACAACCTATTTTTAAATTGTTTTCCAAGGACATTTGATATTTGTTTAAAAATTCTATTTTTCCCATGTTAATAGTTAAAACAGATTGATATATATTTTGACAGGTAGACATAGGGTTTTGATTAATGAAATGTTAAAGTGTTTTGTGGTTACCACTTCAGTTGTTTGTTTAACAATGAAAATATACATTTTGCTTCTTTCTCTTAAAAATTTTCAATAAACACATACTGTGTTTTATCTAAGATGATCTGAGTTTTGTTTGGTTTGTTTGTTACTTTCTGGGACATATGCCAGCTGATACCTTTTATATACAAATTAGTCTATGTCCCACTAAGGAAGAGAAAGACATACTTCAAATTAAAGACTTCAGGGGAAAAAAAAAAAAAGCGTAAGAATCTTTTATTTTTCAGAAGCAGTGTCCAGAGAAGGATATATGTGCATTATTAACATGTTTGCTTTTGAAATATTACTACAATTTATTTAAATTTGTTCATAGTATTCTCAAAAGATTTTCTCACTTGTGTTAACATTATTAGCCAAAAAGCAGATTTTATTACGGTGAATCTGAGCAAAAACCATGAACCTGAATTTGTAAACCCCACTCACCAAAGTGGTTAACCCTCTGAAACTCTTTGGTCTAAGTACATCAACATACAACCAATATACCGGTGTGCAGGCACTTTTCAGTGTTAATTTCCCTTTTTACTAGTATGATGATGATTATGATAATATCAACCATAGTTTTATATTATTATTATTATTATTATTATTATTATTATTATTTATTTATTTATTTATTTATTCTTCCCAGATAATTGGGGGGTTATGTCGGGAAGCTCTAACGTATTTAAATCTGGAAGGGAAGGAAGGAATATATACTGGTTGTTAGACCAGCAGAACTCTAGATTGTATTATTGGTTTTGACATTTAAAATCTATTCTATACTGTAAAAAAGTTGCTGGCACACAAGTAAAACAGAAAATCATCTAAATGTAGACATTGCTTTCATAAAAAGGAAACACTTTTGTTGATTATAAAGTCCCCTACCTGAAATAGATCTGCCAGTAAAATTATCTACAATAGTGATCTTGCTACTCATAAGCATATTGTTTAGTTGACCCATCTGTATAAGCAGACGATGAACACATATCCTGAGAATTTTGTTTCTGTGGGATACGTAGAGCTTGATTTCCTATGCAGTTACGTCCTTCCTTCCTTCAACACCTTGCCACTACCACAGCAATGACATCCTCCTCTCCGGTGGACCTTTAGGATACCCCCAGCGTGTGGGAGCACAAACGCCGCAGCTTGGAGCAGCAACCCTGACTGCTTGCAGATAGTTGGAAATAAAGGTTTAAATAGTTGAAGTGGTGTGTCCATTTCCTTCAGTGGCGCGCTGTCTTAAATCGTTGTCCTCTGCCAAGCAGTTACTGATGTTCACAGAACAGTTTGATGCCAAAATGCCTCGGCTGAACCGCGCCAGCCTAAAACCAGCTTGCAGGGACATTGCGTGGCTGAATGACAGGTAAGGGCTGCCTCACTTCCCAGTCACTGGCAAAAACACGCTGTGCGAATGTACGTGCATTCTCATATATGTATTTGTGAAAATATATATAGCCCTCTGAATAGCACAGCCTCCCTGAAGACATTTCTTTCTCTTTCTGGGTGCCAAGTTACCAGACTGTGCGTATCCGTAGGGGTTATGATGTCTCCAGAGCAGCTGAGGGGCACACCGCCCCAGCTCAGGGTGACCCCCGCCGACCTCGGCTACCCTCCGCCATGCTCCACTCCACCAGCTCCTGCTATAAGACCTTTTTTTGCCCCCCAACATCTGCAGTCTTCACCACCAAAGACATCGGCGTTCCCCTCAAAGGGCTGCACCCTACAGAGGGGGTCCCTCTCCTGCCCCGGCGCCCCCCGGGTAGGCTCTGAGGGAGCCCGAGGGGCGGCTCTCTGCAGATCCCACGGCCCCGAGAGCAGCGCGAAGGGGACGGGAAG
>VZSZ01003207.1:164228-179946 GCA_013398815.1 Ibidorhyncha struthersii | reverse complement strand
CTTCCAAACCGGTCTGTTACTATTTTGGGACCAGCTTTGGGTGCTATGCATTATGCTTATTTGCATGTTATAATATTGTTGCATTTGATTTTTCACAAAGTTCACTTACTGTCTGTTGAATAACAAAATTGGAGGGTCTTGAAGCAGAACGTAACTGTTCTTAACTGAAAGGTATATAGTAAAAGCTACACAAAATGAGAAACAAGTCCTCTTTGTGTAGCCTCCAAGATAACAGTCGTAATCCTGTCTAGTAAAATTCAGTATTGTTTTAATAAAGGGTAAGAGAGAATCTGGTTTTGGATCAGGATCTTCGTTAGACCAAGAGAAATATTGCATGCCATCAAATGTCAATTTGTATTCTGTGATAAAGAAGCCTGTGTAAAGGTGTTGGTTGTGCCATCCTCGTGAGTAATGTAAATGTTTGTACTATTGGACCCAGACCAAAGAAGCATGGGAATTAAAATTGCTAGCTATCATTTGTTTACTAGGGCAAGAATAATAATTGCTGCTGGTGGTCTGACATAGGTTATTATCTGACATCATTATTAACTTTATCTGCTTACACCAAAATACTTCTTGACTGCTTTTAAGGTTGTGGGTGGGAGCTGGAGCAGAGCTTTCTGTTCCAAGTGCTTCTGATGCGGTTGTGCTACATCAGAGAACTGAGAAGGCTGGTGTCTTTATCTTTGCAGTAGTCTAACACATCTTCACCAAGATGTGCTTCTGGGGGGCGATGCGTAGAGATCTCTGTGTGGGAGGGAGTGTAACAAAACTGTTGTTAGAAAATGTGATGTGAGTTGGGGCTGTGTTATGTCATTGTCGCTTGGGATTTCAGAAAGGTGCTTTGGGCTCAGCAGGCACAAGTCCAGACCGCCACCTGCCTGTCCTGCAGATTGTGTCTGAAGTAGAAGGGGGGAGGTGACAAAAGAGTAACAGATGGTACCAGGGAGGAATTTAAGAAAGCAATTGTAGAATGTTGGTTATTATGAATGGCAGTACATACTGGGGACCTAACCAGCCTGTTGGAGGCTTTTAGCTATTGATTCATCAACTCTCATTTTTATGCACAAGACGTCAACTTGTTGTTCAGAATATGCTTGTAGGAAAGCTGTAGCATGTGAGTCTCTGATCTCCTCTTGCAATTTGGGAGTGGACAACTTTGCAAATTTGAGTTGTTACTCTGGAAGCCACAGCTAGAGCACAAGTATTCTTTTTCTGTCCATCAGAAGAAAGACTGAAATGTGTTCATTAAAAGCGATGTCTAGTGGATCATGGAGGTAAAAAGACCCTACTTAAACTTGTCATGAAGCTGGCAGGTGCATGTGGTTCATTCAGTGCTTGTTATTACAAGTCATTTCTGATTCTCAGTTGGTACCTGGTGTTTGTTCATTCCCTCTCGCTTTTCTTCTTAGAACATCAAAGTGAGCACCACCCTGTCTGCTTGCTGGTGCAGATTCTAAGTAAGGCTTTTAGCTGCCCTAGAGTTGTTTTTCAGGCCTGTTGAAGAATTCTGCCTCTGGCAGTGGCAGAGGTACTACTGCTATGCGTAAGCTGTGTAAGAAGTTGGTGATCTTGGCTTACAAAAAAAAAAACTGTAACGAGTTTCACATAAAATCACGTGGACTGTAGTGATTCACGTTACTTTGCTGTCTTTTCTGTGTTGCTATCTGTAGCTGCAGAGCGGGCTCTAAAATGGCTCACCAAAGTTACTTGCTTGAAAATCCTTGGTTTGTTCTGAGAAACTATTGTTAGGTATTAAAACTGAGAAGCCACGGCTGCTGATGATAATGATTTCTAAATTTGCATCTTCACCTGCTATGTGGTAATCCAGACAAGACAAATAAGCAAATGTATAAATTTATACGACATGGTTTTAGTGTGATTCTAATCATACACTTACTTTTCTCATAATTCACTGAGAGTCAATGATATTAGCCATAAGGTTTCACAGCTTGAAAACAATTTGCTTGAAAACTTAATACTGTTCACTCTAGGTGTTTTCTCATTGTCGTTCAGCACAAAGAATTGGAAGTTCTGCATAATGGTGCACTTGACACTTTTGCAATGAATTTTAAATACCTACACCTTTGGCTTTCAAATATAAAAGATCAAATCTTTTGCAGCTTAAAGTCAGTGAGTGAAACCCTGTATACATTAGATTTAGTACAGCGTTGTCCTTGATTTCATTTAAATTGGAATTCTCAGGTAAACAATGTACTTTCACAAGTTTATATGAAAATCTGATCCTCAGTTTTCAGTTATTAAAAAAAACCCATTTATTTATAGGGACAGAGTTCCAAAGAACATTATAAATGAGGCAAGTCAAATAACACTTCATCCTTGAAAACAGGGATTAGATGAAAGAACAAGTAATGGTAAAATCTTTTGATTTTAACCCCACTATGGATCTTTAATGGATTAGTGATGCTCCTCTAAAATAGCTAGAACATGCTTCTGGCTTTACACTGGAAATATTTTAATGTTACATGGCTTCAGTCAATATTTGGTTATCTATTTAGTTATCTCTGTAACGATTCACTCTATTATGAAGGTCATAATATCCCACACCTGATTCTCAAGAGAGACTTACAAGTTTCTTTTCTTTGTGAGGTATTAGCAAGAGTTTCTCAGAAGCTATATTTGTTTGGCAGTTTGCTTCCTTGTGGTTCTGACCACAACTTCAGCCCAAGAGGGTACAGGGCATAAAAGCATATGTAGGATGTGGTAATTTGCTATACCAACTTGCTGAACTATTTGATGAGTCGCTTCTGTATTTTTAGATATATTACTTATGTAAAGATTCAGCTTCTCTAGCTAAAAAAGTTTGCAGAAGCAATAAGAAGATTATGTGTTCAGTTTTGTGGTTGTTATTTAAAACACTCTTTCAAGATTTAAGCTCTCACTCATTTCAGTTTGCTTTTTTTATTAACCTACCCCCCACGTTCCTCTCAGTAGTTGTTTTATTACCTTTATTTGGCTAAAGATGCCTGTTGCCTAACACAACAGTGCTTTTCTTGCTGACTCTTTGTGTCTTTTGAGAATAATTTTATTGCTAAAGTAGCCCTCAACGGGGTTTTTTGTGATTTTTTTTTTTTTGGTCTTTTTTTTTTTTTTTTAATGTGTGCTTGTATTTATTAGTTTAACCTTTTGGAAAATTGATAGTAGGAGCAGTTCACTTGCACAATTGTCCTTTTAAACCACTCCATGTAAGCAACTCCTTATTTATTGTTTTCTGGAACACCCATAACTTTCTCAAGCTGTTGTGATAGGAGTTTTGAAAGCTCCTTTTTTCATTTGCTTCTTCTGGAAATTTGGATTAAAAATGATATTGGAGTTTTGCTTAGCTGAGGGATCTGCAAGCTATTTTAAGTTTGGATGGATGATTCAGTTCTTTTGGCCAACTTTAACACTACTGGGTAACAGGATTCTCCTGAGGTGCAGGGATCTGTTGCAATGTCAGCAAATGTAGGGTGTATGTGATTGATTTGAATTTACGTCCATCTGGAGAAGAGTGGGAGGTAGGGCAAAAAGGTGTGAAGACGATAGCACACCTGTGGATCTGTGCTTTGCTCTAGATTTGAAGGACACAAAAAATGAAAATACTTAGTACCTGAGAACTTGTCGGTGGCACCAACCATACTTCATTGCATACCTTGGTGTTAGGTTAGAGGTTGGTACTCGTTCATTTTGGCAGCCTCTGGCTGAGGCAGCCATGAGGTCATTTGTTGTGTTCTCTACAACTAGTTTTGTGAGATTCTTTCCTAGTGTCTCCCAGAGAGCCTGGAAACTGTATGACAGGGTGTTTTTGTTGTTGCTATTTTTTAGTTGTTTTAATTTATTTAACATAATTGCTTGTCCCTTAACATGATGGTGGCTTTAAACAAGTAGTTCAACACAAGTATTTATTGAAGCTCTGTAGAGTTCAGTGGAATTCCCCTCATCTGTGTGACCTGCTTACGTTCTTCTGGTTAATTTTGCAGCCTAGAAAGCTGAGGTCTTCCCTCTACTCTGAGGATGCTGTTCACCTTGCTGAATTGTAGGTTCTGGCTCTCCACCCAATAATGGTGGTTCTGTCAGAGGGCAGAGCTGAAGAAGCAGCCCCTGGTGATACTGCCACAGGCCTGGTATCTCTACAAAATACATTATGTCTGCTACTGTGCAGGAGTGTAGCTGGCTTTCTTTTTTATTGTAATTTTTTTTCCTGTGTGTTTCTTGACAATGAGGAACGCTCCTCATTTTCTTGGAGTTACTTGAGGTAGGGATCCTTAGCTTCTGGGCGGGGTACCAATCTCAGTAGCAATTTCTCTGCATTTGTTCAGCCAGCACCGGTTACTCCCATACGAAAAGGACAGAGCAAAGAATATTGCCTGTTGGGTTGATTCAGTGAGGTTATGGAAAGAAGGACATTTCTGGCTAGTACTTAAACTTCCTGTTTTTTCCCTTAGCTTTTGGCCCTATATGAACAGGAACATATTGCTTATGGCTTGTATTATACTATGTTAGTTAAATGTAAAATCTAAATATTTACAGATTTTTTTTTTTATTATTATGTTTTGGCAATAAAATCGGGGAATTACTTGTTTAAGGCTCGTCAGAAAACTCCATACCTGTTGTTATGTAAATCAGGCGGACAAAACCCAACAAAGCTCAGAAACATACATTCTGCAGTCTCATTCACTGGATTTTCTATTCAGTTTTGTCTTGTGAGGGAGTTTGGGAAAGAAAAGAGCTTATCACAGGAACTGCAGGTTGTTATAAGCCACAGCCTGTTGGTTAGCTGGAGGAGGGAGATTGTAGGAACCTGCCAAAAGAGCTTATGTTAAAGCTGTAAAGTGACTTTTCTGAATATTTGCTCACAGTAACGGATCAAGCCTTTGTGACCCTTGCTACCGATGATGTGTACTGTCAAGGCGCTTTGGTTCTCGGACAGTCGTTGAGGAACCATACGACATCTAGGAAATTGGCAGTACTAATTACACCAGAGGTTTCCAGTGGGATGAGGTAAGGATCCATGTATTTTTGGAGATTGATAATGTGGAAGAATAAACAACAGCATGAAAGATTTTAATAGGCTTCCTGTAGATTTCACAGCATTGTTTCAAGCAGTTAGTTCCCCCTTGGCCAGCGATTTCTGAGAGGATTCCCAAATAACATCCTTGATAAGATCATAAGCCTAATAAGAATTCACTTGCAGAAATAGATCTTGTCACTGGAAGTTGTCTTAAGCTCATAATTGGGAACATAAGCTGAAATTTTGGGGACCAAGGGCTTAGTGTCTTGCTGTTGAGCTGAAGTAAAGGCACTGCTGTGTTTTTTTCCCCCAAGTGTTTCTCTTTTAGAAAGAGCAGAATACATAACCACCTGTGACATCACAACTCTCCAAAAACCTTAGGGGCTCAGTTTCAGATGTCTAATCTCCTTAAAATATTGATGCACTGCTATCATAATGAGAAATTAACTTATTTTGGTTTCTATTTTTTTTTAATCACTTTCCAATTTGGGTTGTGATTCTACAGGCACTATGGAATTGCGTGTACAGAAATCTCATTAGATCTGTTGAACTCAAGCCCTGTTATTTGGATGACTGTGTTGCTTGTTAAAAGGAAAATGACATGCTATAGCTACTTAAACTCTTAGTTCTGCTATGGCTTAGGAAGTGTGCAAACTCCTGATTTCTGTATGCCATGTGAAAGTATTTGCAATGCATGTGGCTCAAAAAACATATTTTCCCATTTTTGCTCTGATTAGATGTACAGAAATCTGTTTTTACATTTTTTTTGAAGTATGGATTTTGTCAGAACACTGTAACCTTCTTAAGGGAATACTGTATATATTTGACATGTGGGTGGATAGTAAGTCCATCAGTTTTTTCGTGCCCACTCAGTGGAGGGAAAAACCTTTGGTCTATTTTTTTAATCAAGGATAGCATTTTAAAAAAGTACATCACTGAACTAGGCTTCTAAAAATCTGTATCTGCTCTTTCCCAGTTAACTCCTGTCCCTTGAAGATCAGTCAAGCAAAAACTAATGACTCTGAAATCTAGCTAATCAGCACAGGCTTTTCTTTTTCTGTGTTTGTATGACATCCAGGATTTCATAGTTAATAGTGTAACATAAATAAATAAGCTGTGTTTAAAAGACTCTTTTCTTGTATTGTGAAGGAAGATTACCTGCTTTGGTACCACCTGTGAAATTCCCATGAAAGATAGGCATAGAGAAAAGATGTCTTCCTAAAAGTCTCATTTGAGACGATTTGTAGTGGTGAGCAAGTATATATTGCCTGTTTTAAAAGGTGGAGTTTTGAAATTGCATTTACTTGGGCATAATAGATGCAAATGACTGCACTTACAGTGCATGCCACATCCTGTGCACTGCACAGGAAACACAGTATGGTGCTGTTCTTTAGAGTCAAATGCGCAGGATGAAAGCTGCTTTAATTTTTGTTGGTATTTCTCTAAGACATTAAGCAACTAAAATAAGGATTGGTTTCTCTTCCACAGAGCACCTGTCGCTTTTGAGATGTTCTGGCCCCGTAGTGGAAGAGGTGGTGGTTTATAGCCTGAGAGCTGCCACTTCAGCAGACTGTTTACAAGAACTTTTCACTTCTGACTTCTCATTCTAACCAATCAATCTAGCCTTTGTTATTGTCATAAAAAATGTTGTGCTGTGTGTCACTGCTTTCATGCCAGAAATGAACTCTCATGAACCTCTCTAAATTCCCTTCTTTCTTTTCACTGCTTGCTCTGGTAGGTCTGTCCTCCGTAGTGTGTTTGATGAAGTAATTGAAGTGGATGCGCTTGACAGTGCTGACTCAGTCCGTTTGGCTCTGATGCAGAGGCCAGAACTGGGTGTAACCTTCACTAAGCTTCACTGTTGGACTCTTACTCATTATAGCAAATGTGTCTTCATGGATGCAGACACTTTGGTGAGTAGACTGGGAGCCATGGAAACATTTGTGTATGTTTTAAAGACCTAGTCTGAGTGTGGGGTACTTGCTGGTCAGGCAGCCTACTGGCCTATGAAATGACCAGATTTGCTGATAGTTACAAGGTTGCAGGAGCTCCAGCTGGCATGTTTTGGCAGTGCTCACAGTTTTGCTGACTGCACAGAAATAAATGCTGTTTTGAGTAGCCTCAGGGCTGTCCTCAAAAGATATCACAAACACACTCTATGCAAATGGGTTTCTGACAGATGTTTAAAATACATGGCTGACGTATACTTTCATTTAGACCTATTCTGGTCAGAAAGGCAGGCCAGTTTTAAAATGGAGGTATGGTATGTTACAGTATTCAAAAGGACCTTCTAGAGGGTTTCTGACGCTCATGAAGTAATTTGACAAGGTTTGTGCTTTTATCAGAGAAAACATGGAGAACCACAGTTAATGGACCTGTTGGAGTGAGTCCAGAGGAGGGCTATTAAGATGATCAGAGGGCTGGAGCACCTCTCCTGTGAAGACAGGCTGAGAGAGTTGGGGTTGTTCAGCCGAGAGAAGAGAAGGCTCCAAGGAGACCTTATTGCAGCCTTCCAGAACCTAAAGAGCCTGCAGGAAAGATGGGGAGGGATTCCTTATCAGGGAGTGTAGCGATAAGACGAGGGGTAATGGTTTTAAACTGAAAGAGTGTATATTTAGATTAGATATTAGGATGAAATTCATTACTGTGAGGGTGGTGAAACACTGGAACAGGTTGCCCAGAGAAGCTGTGGATGCCCCATCCCTGGTGGTGTTCAAGGCCAGGCTGGATGGGGCTTTGAACAACCTGGTCTAGTAGGAGGTGTCCCTGCCCATGGCAGGGGGGTTGGAACTAGATGATCTTTAAGGTCCCTTCCAACCCAAACCATTCAGTGTTCAGGGATTCTATGTTACTTTATTATATTAAAAATAGAGGTTCTGACCCCTAGTGTAATTTGCATTGTCACTGTTTTTATGATCTGCAAGCTATATACTTGGCCAAACTAGCAATTTACTCCCTTTGTACTGATTTAACTGCTCATGTGCTAGAAAAACATTTGCTCTAACAATTTTTCTTTTTTCCTGTTGTCTGTAAGGTGCTTTGCAATGTTGATGAATTGTTTGATCGAGAAGAGTTTTCAGCAGCTCCTGATTCTGGCTGGCCTGACTGCTTTAATAGTGGTGTATTTGTGTTCCGACCTTCTCTGAAAACTTACAACCTACTGCTCCGGTTTGCTGCTGAACATGGCAGCTTTGATGGTAAGGGGCAAGGCATGAAGTGCAAGACAGTAGATTCCTTCTCAGTGAGCTGTTTTTCCATAGCTTCCATACTATCTGGCAGAATGGAGGAACGCAGGAGTTCTCTGGTCTTTATGTAATTGAGCCACCCACAAAGACTTAAGGTGCTGACCTTTGTCTCTCACACTGTAACTGAGGCCTATTGACTTATTGCGGACTGTGCTTCCCAGAAAAGTGCAATGAAGGGACATTGTGTCTGAGTCTTGCTCAGTAATTTTTGATTTTGCTGTCTGGTTTAGGAGAAAGAAATACAGCTGATCTTCAGTCTTCTGCTCTGAGGGAGACCAAAACCCTTTCCTACTCCTTTCTTCATATATTACAGTAGGACTCCATTTACACTGAACTTGCCTCGGAGTGGATCAGGTATTACTCACTTGTGCCTGCTCACGTGGCCATATTGTCAAGTTGAAGTTGCAGTCCCATGAACACAGTCTCACTCCCATCCTTGGATGTGAAATTTTGATGTAAATTTGAGCATATGCATAGGTATGGTAATGTTGTTTTATATAATTTTTTTTTTTAGGAGGTGATCAAGGCTTGTTGAATAGCTTCTTCAGCAACTGGGCAACAGCTGATATTGGCAAACACTTACCTTTCCTCTATAACTTAAGCAGCAGTGCTGTATACACTTACGTTCCTGCTTTCAATCAGTAAGTGGTAATACTTCTGACTGTAAACCTCTGTAGTTTGTTAACAAACATTCTATTATAAGAGAGAATAATAATGGCATATTCTGTTGACTATAAATTACAGTAGTCACAAATGATGTTTTGTAAAACTCATGCAGTAGAAGCTTAAATGCAATATGAATATCTTGTGTCTGGAGACAGAGAGAGTCCCAGAGTTGGCTACATTGTCTCATATGTTGTTTCAGAGAAGCTTTTCTCATGTTTGAAAAGATGTAGATTACTTTAGCATGAGTTCCTTGACAGCTTTGCTTTGAAAGTTGTTCTGTTCTTTTCCAGTCAGTTCTATGGGAAACAGTTGGGGTACTTTTTTATTTTTTAAAAAACTATTTCTTAGGTTCTTCTATGAAAAAAATTTGGGCTAGTAATTATAGGTCTTCAGACAGTGCAGTTAGAGAAACTTTTCTGGTAGAAGGCAAGGTAGAAGGCATTTAGCATGTCGAGAAGTACTGGTCCGGTTACACAAAACACTTACTGGAAGGTGAACTTAGGACAATGTATTTATTAGTAATTTTTAATATGGGATCAGTAATAACCAATTTCGTTGATTCAGTGTTTGAAGTGGTGTTTACTTGTTTGTGACCAGAGTATGCAGGAGGACTGGAATTGGTACTGCATGAGCCTGTCATTTTCCTTCACGAGCTTTTCTACTAGAATCAGCAGCTGGCAGCAAATGGCAATGCAGCCTTTTGTTTTGTGTATTCTGAATGGGATACCTTAAACTAATAAGATAGAAAAAATATTAATATTTGCTGTTGCAAAATGTGAAAATTAGCTCACCAATGTGAGCAAGCCTGTTTCTTTAACAGTTTATATAGGCTAAAAATATATATATATTTAATGTACAGACCTATATGTTTAATCTCTACAGTTTTGGTAGAGATGCCAAAGTTGTTCACTTCTTGGGAGCGACAAAGCCCTGGAACTACAAATATAACCTCCAAACAAAAAGAGTTATGCAGGATGGCACCACCCCTGGATCTTTTCATCAACTGTCATTTCTTGCCCTCTGGTGGAATATATACAGTGCCAGTATATTGCCTTTGTTAGAGAAACTTCAAAAGATGGAAGAATCAGAATCTGAGGAATGCAAGGTAACTAATAAGGAGTTAGTGGGAATATGCTGAAAATTGTGTTTGCTAGAGGAAGGAATTTCATGAAAAAAAAAGAATATCTTTTGACTGGTAGTAGCAATGATTGCTTCTAGAAGCATCTAAACTAGCAGTTTAGGAGGGATTTTTAGTATTATTGGCTTTCCGAAGATTTCCCCCAGCCCCCTTCTTAATTGGTGAAAGTTTGTATGGCAATGTACATGTATAGATTCTGCAAATGAAACACAAAGTATGATACAAATTAGCCACAGAAGGTGATAAACTGCCTATGAAACAAACACTTTTGACTTTTTGAAGCTAAGTTGATATAGACCATCAAACTAGCCCTTTAACTATAGTAAAACTTACCTTTTCAGAACTGCATTATAACTTGTTTTATGAGGGTCATAACAAAAAAAAAAATCAGATTTGCAAAGATAGCGTTAATGACATTCAGTACTCGTATGTCAACAAGCATTTACTGAGCTCTTTACAGTGGTGTTTTTTTTTTCTTCAAAGGAGGTACAGCAATGTATGGTTTCCATGAATAGAATAAAAAAATCTGTTGATAAATAGATGATTTCTTGGAGATCAGCAGCATAAAGTAATGAGTAGGAGAACTATGATTTTTAATTTTGTATCTAGACATGACAATTTAGGTCACTGTTATACTGTAAATATTTTCTTAATGCTTTTTTAATATTTGACTATTACCTTCATGGAACTAATTGCATAGTCTCATAAGATCAGTTGGACAATTACCATCAAAGCCCCAAACAGGAATTTGGTTTGTTAAAAATTGGGAAGCAGAGGAAGGAATGGGTAGGTTTTGATCTCATAGTTTAACATGCTTTAATTTTTAAGAAATTGTGCAGTAAAGAAATATTTCAGCCATGGTAAAATTAAGGTGGCAATACCTGTTAAGTTTACCTCCTGATAATGCTGGTATACTCATGAGTGCAAAAATCTAAATTGCAACATGCTCTGAATCTGGGACCACAAACTTTTTGAATTTATTATTTTATTCCTTTAATGCTGAGATCCCTGTAAGGAAGTGAAACTGTTGTAAATACGATTAATCTCCTGCAAAATTGCATTTCAGTGGTGAGATGTTCTTGTTCTTTTAGCACACTTTCAATGGAGTTGAAATTACACTTAAAAAGGTCAGTCCTTCTGTGGCCAATTCGCTGCAAATGCCTCTGCTTCCAGAGCAGACATATGAAACATATCCCACAGCACGTCCACCTGAGGAACTCACTTTTGAAGTTGTAAGTATGTTGTATATTACTAAATGCAGTAACAAAGTAAAATGATATACTAAAATGAGATATTTTTTTTTAATTATGTTTCTGATGTGGGAGATTATATCTTCTTCAATTTAGCTGCAGCTATTGAATTTTCTTGCTAACATCAGAAATAGTCTAAAGAGTGTTTCTTTTCTTTAATCTTTAGTTATGCATGCATGATGTGTCTGGAGGTTGAAATAGTTTGCACTGAATTTTATGAAGAGATTGCTTATTGAAACTGCTTAGGTACTAAATAAAGTGAAATATAAAAAGATTCTGTTACCAAAGTAATCTTTTGAATATTAATACTCTTGTGAATTAATATATTTAATATAACTGGAATCCTTTCTATCACTCTTATGTAGAAATTATTGGTGTTTTTTTCCAGAAGTGTTGACTCGGAAAATTGTTCCCCAAATTTCTGTGATTTGGGCAACAAGGAGTGTCTTAAAAGAATCCACTGATAATCACTGTAGGGCTACTGGTTCTTTTGTTGCTCTTCTTGCATTTCGGTGTTTCTGTTTCACGGACTCCCCTTATTTTATGCAGGAATTAAGTTGGACATAATAGCACAATGTTTCTGCAGGTATAAGTCATTATGTCTTGTATGATAAACCATGCTACAGCAAGGTACAATGGAAGAAAATAGAATTAATGTTCTAATGTCATCTGCTATTGTAACTTGTGGACTATTCTCTAGTAAGATGAAGACAGTTTTTATGTTCAGTGCGTCATCCCTTTAGACTATATTACTCCATAAAGTAAAACTGTAGTCTTCCTTTGTTTCTATTCTACCCTGAGTGTGGAGGGGCTGAAGGAAAATTGCAAACCTTCCAGCTCTATAATTTAAGAATAAATTATTTGCAAAGGATGTGTTATCTTGCATGCCTCATGCATCTCACTCCATTGGAAATGCTCAAACCAAATAGAGATGTATTTTCAAGATATTTTTTGGGGGTAAAACAATCATAATGTTCACTTAAAGTAGTGTCATTAAAATGTAAATTTCTTTTATTTTTTTAGTTACTAGGGTTGGTTTATCAGAAGGTCATATTAATTAGAAATTAATAGCCTGATTCCCTTCTTAATTAGGAACACCGTCATTCCACTTTTTGTTGCTTAGGTTCAGTAGCCTTGTGGGATTGTTTTGTTTTTTGTGGAAGAGACTTCAGAATGGGGTTGGTCTACTCATTTGTGTTTTGATATGAGGCAAAGGCAAATATCTGGGGCAGTATTTTTGGGGCAATCTATTCTACCTGTTTTGGAATTCATTTTTCTGTCCTCATTCTACACATATAAAAAGCTCATGAGTTATAGTTATTCTAAAACAAGATTTTTCTCATTGAAGTTTGGCCTTGTGAATGGTAGGCATCTACTATAAGCTAGCTTTCCAGACTATTTCTGTAGTCACTGAAGAATGACAGCCACTCTTGAACCTATTTTAGCATGAGATGAGCTGCCCTCTGGAGGTACTTATCCTAGATTGATTATAGTAGGAATATAGTAGTATTCAATACCATTTGGATAGCTAAAGCTGGGTGAGATAAATTTTGTCCTTGGTGATAATGTGGTTTGTACCTTTTCCTCCCATCCCCTGCTTTCCCCTACCCCAAGACTGAAATTGATTTGTATTGTATGAGTTCTCATGATAAGGAAACTATGAAAAAACATTCTTCTAATAAAACCTCAGTGGCTGTATTTTTAGCAACTTGTACGTGAAGTTGAACAAAGTGGTTCTAACGTCCATCTCCCTGAGCCTGACAGACCTTCAGAACAACTTGTATTTCATCGTGCGTTTCAGGAAACCTCAGACCTGGTACACATAGCTTTTGCATTGTATACCTGTTGATAATTGCATGCATGTCTTTGCTGCCAACATAATTTTGGGCAATGTCAGCTAATTATGATGCAATGTGCAAATAAATTCTTCACTCTTTTAACTATGTAACTCCTTAACTGCTTCTAATACTGGGGTATGATCCCTTTCTATCAGTTATACTTTTAGTTTTTAAATGTATGTTTTCCTGTGCTAGGTCCCAAGTAATAAATGCATGGTGTTAATTTTAGCTCTCCAATACTAACACAAGCAAAGCTGTTTGGGTTTTTTTTGTTCTGTTTCAGGGGGGTTTTGTTGAAGTGGTATTTCCAAGCAAGTAGAAAATGAATATACTGTGAGTCAGGCATGAAGCCTAAGCTACTGGGCTTTCCTTTGTGATCTTGCACTGCATTTATCTGTGGGCAGTGTGACAGCAGTGCCAGACTTGGTGTTGAAGGGCATGATAGGGTGTCAAGGACTTGTCTTGTAAGGTACATAACACAGCTTTTTTCCTAATGAGGCCTTTTGTATGATTGTGAAGTGCTACAGTGAAATACTTTAAGACTGAGAAACAAAACTGTAGGTGTAACTGTAGCTCCCCTGCAGCCAGAGGTGTTTGAGCCCTAGCTAGAATTCTTCATTTCTAAAAACATGATGATTCCTCTCTTGCTGTTAATGGTAGATAAGGCTTGCCAATGGAAGAAAAGAATCTTCATGGATTACTTTAGTTACGTGTATACAAAGCCTGAAAATTAAATACCAAGTATTGTAGCATATTTGCATATATAGGGGGCCAGCATGCTCCTCAGAGTATTTATTCATGCTTAAAGTCATGTAGAGTGGGACCCAGGTGGGGATACATATGGAAGGATGCAGTTGTCTAGGCATATAGCATCATGTTTGCTGTTTGAAATACCTTACCTTGCCAGCAGGTGCAAGTCTTGCGCAAGTCCTGTGCCTGATAAGGGGCAGGATATTTGGGACAGATATGCCCCGAATCAGCAGATGTAATGGATATTTCAGGACATTCAGGCAGTTTAAACTGCTGACTCCTGTCCATTAAGTTCTGTTCTGAAACATTTTTGTATTGAATATGTGAGGGTTTCACTGGAAGGTCATTCTGGGTGATTTCAATTTTGTTTATAACGAGATGAGTTACTTGCATGGAAGCCTCTTGGAGTAGTACTGAAAGCAGGTAGCTGCCTTGATTAGTCCTTGTTATATTTCATGTTTATTACTTGTTATAATCGTTGGGATGTTCTGGTTTTACTGGTGTTGGTCAATCATGGACACGGTTTTTCTTTCGTGTGGTTGAAGTTATCACTAGTAATGTGTCTTGCATTCCTGCACCTGTGATAGCTTGATCTTGAACCAGCATTCACAGTTTTGGACCATCATTCAAAATGAACTAGTTATCAGTATAATGAATAGTGTCAGTCTTTTGAATTAATTTATATGGGTAATGTGTCTCTCATTTGCTAAATAATACTGATCTTGGTGGAGATCAGATAAAACAAATGACCCAAAATTTTAGGAATTTGTGTTCACATGAAAGCCAGTTGAAGGCAAAATTTGCACAGATACATGTTTACACTTCACTGTAGGAGCTATTCTACTCTAAACAGGCTGTATTTGTAATATTCTTATCGTGATGTTGCTGAGAATGCCAAGGTCTGAGTTAAGACAAGTAAAATAAATGGTATGTTCAAAGATGCTATGGCAAGTAATAAAAGCATGGGCAAATGAGATCATATTATCAAACCAAGAATGAATGTTTTGAATACTGTTTTATTGTTTTAACTGGAACTGTGCAAAACAGAATTTTGACATTTAAGGTTTAACTTCACAGCACTGAAATGAGAACAACCAAATGAGTGTTTTCCCACTGTTCTGCTTCTTCCCACAGAACGAGGTCACCCATTCTGTTTCAGAGCTGTCTATTCATTTCAAACTGGAAGAACCAAGTCCAGAAGATGAACGGAGAAAATGGGAGGAAGGGCGTATGGACTATATGGGGAAAGATGCTTTCGAACATATCAAAAAGAAATTGGATGCATTTTTACATTAAGATGGAGTGTACTGTAATGGCCATGATGATCTGTTTCTTCTATAAATGCAGTCCTTCAACACTTGGCAATCTTCATAGTTTATTTGACAACGAAGTTAGAGATACGGGTCCTCGTACATTTTGGGGAAGATTACCAGATACAGACTCTGTATTTTTTAACTGTGCCTCATCTTCATTATGTGTGTCT
Source organism: Ibidorhyncha struthersii (assembly GCA_013398815.1). Classification (NCBI taxonomy): domain Eukaryota; kingdom Metazoa; phylum Chordata; class Aves; order Charadriiformes; family Charadriidae; genus Ibidorhyncha; species Ibidorhyncha struthersii. The sequence goes on along the minus strand of VZSZ01003207.1, from coordinate 164,565 downwards.
CATCTTCATTGTTCTCCCATTGTGCCTTCTGAAGTATAATGAATGGTACCTTCTGAGTCTGAACTTTCATATTTATCACTCTTCTTTGCTTCTTCCCGTAAACATTCTGCAGAAACAGTCATGAGTGTGAAACATGATGGAAGTTGAGATTATTTCACAAATTGAGATTATTCCAGAAGTACTTAGAGAAGATGCTATAAAACTATTTCAGTGAAAACCTTGTTCTTGAGACCAAGTTAACACTTTCAAGGGCAACCATAGTGTTGACTTCTTTTTTTTTTATTTTTTTTTTTTAGGTTGAAAGGGACCTTTAAGATCATCAAGTCCAACCATTAAC
>VZSZ01003207.1:151145-164221 GCA_013398815.1 Ibidorhyncha struthersii | reverse complement strand
AATCAACCACCTCCCTGGGCAGCCTATTCCAATGTTGGATAAATATGAGAAATGAATATTCAATATGAGAAAAAAGTGAGGAGAGGAAATCCTAGCTTCATAGGAGTTTGCAATGAAACTTTTAAATTTAAGTATACTTAGGATTCGACTTTGTCTGAGATCACTAGTGGATGTTCTCCATATTTATAGGAAGCTGCTCAGCTTCATCACCAACATAATGAGGAGTGGTGTAAAACTCTTAAGATAGATTGATAATGTACATTAACTTTTTATTTTGTTGCTATAAGATACTGTTTTTTAAAATATTGTTAGCTTTACTTACATATTCAGAGTTGCATAGTCAGAGGAAGAAATCCTGACACTATGGTGTAAACCTTCTGGTGCTTTATATCAGTTTGTTTACAGTACTTCAGACTGCAGTTGACAAAAGCATTCTCCTTGTGTAGCGGTTGCCCCCCCCATATTGCAGGCAGTTTGAGTGCAACTGAAAACACAATTGGCACTTGTTTTAGTAAACAGGCCCTTTGAAGATCTTTTAAACAATAGCTGTGTGTGGGAACTAACATAAATCTGTGAGTGTAGTTCCAGAAAAATCTACTGATGAGATTCCATTATATTAAGTATACTTATGGGGGATGGCTTTGTGAATTTGGGTATTTAAATTTGACTAGTCTCAGCAAGTTTGTCTTAACAAACAAGGAAAAGGAAAGAAGCTTGACAGGCATGCTAATATGGTAACAGATTTGACACAGTTATTCATAATGCTCCTCGATAGTAGAATCAGAATTCTGCAGTGCTGATGCAGGACTTGAAACACGTTTCAGTCTTAATATGTCACAAATTTTGGTACAGATGCACTTAATGAAATAACTTGGGAATTCTGTTTGGAAAGCAATGATGTAACATTGTGCATCAGAGGGATTGCCATAGATGCTAGTGGAGAGAAAGGCAGGATAGGAGGGAAGGAATTTTTGTTTCTTTTTTCTCCATCAAAAAGGATGAAGTGGGGCAGGGAATAACTTGCACAAATTAGGCAAAGAACGAAAGAGTCAAGGTTCCCTTAAAGGAACAAAACCTGTCTTTGAGTATTTTAGAATTAATTTCTAATATTCACAATAGTGGATTTTCTTTTACTTTTGTGGGGTATTTCTGATTTTATCTAGTTCTTTATTTCTCATGTATTCTAAGCACTCTTAAGGAATCTCTTTGGTGGGTCTGCTGAATTCAAGCTTCTAGTTCAAATTAGATGTTTAGGGTCTCTGAAGTTGAAGAGAGAGATGTCCAGAAGATGATTCTTCTCAATTTCTCCATTAATCACAAAGGGACCTTCAACGGCGAGCCTCTCCTGGCTAGGTAACCTTTGCATGTTAACACAGGTAGGTGCGTTCTACCTCTTGTTGTGTGTGGCCCAGTTGCAGCACTATGCGGAGATTACAGTGGCTGCAGTGTACTCTTAATTGTGTGGCATTTCGTCTGCTTATTATCCCTGTTTCTTAGTGAACTTGTGCACTTCTGAGAAAGTTTTCTGTTTTATAAGCATTATTGCTAATATAATTCAGTTTTTGAAGACTATATAAAATTGTAGTCAACAATGTGAACTTATGCTTCATGCAGCTGTGCTTTTTACAGTAACTACTAGATCTTACTGGGCACATTAATTGGATTATGGGAGAAGAATTACCGACATGAAATCAGTAACTGAAAATTTTTAAAATAGGCATATGAATGTAGTAAAAGGAGCTGTCATGGAATACATTTGAAAGTGCAAATATGTAAAATGGTACTGAGTGTGGATTATACAATGTTTTGCAAAGAAATGTAGTACATTAATGTCATGGAAATAAATGAGAAATGGAAAGGACATATGAAGTCATGTGCTTATCAGATGACGCAGAGTTACAGGTTGTTTATGTTGTGCCAGGGAGTATTATTTGTGACTGACTGGTTACTTTAATATGTTTTTTAATTGTATTAAATTGCTTTTGAGACATTAGCACTACCTGCTGAGCAGAATTAAAAGGTATGAGTTATTATTTCTACAGACGTACATAATTATAAGCTTTAGGATCTCTTGAATTAGCACAACAGTAGTTGTTTATTGTATTCCATGGAAAAGCATAGCTGTGGTTAAAACCCCTGCCTGAGTTTTTGTGTACTGTCTTCACTCAAGAAATGTTGAACTAGTTACAAGTAATGTGGTATCATATGGGATTCTAGAACAGTATTGTTGTCACCAGAGCATGAGAAGGGAGAATCTTGTGAGTGAATTCAGAATTTGCAAGTGCTGTGCTTTCGGCAGCATTCTTTGCTCTGAAGGACACCATTCTGAAATCTTGGGGCTACAAGCAGGTCTGGGGGTGTTTTATCGGCTGCATGTTGCCTTGAACCACAAGGTTGGGGTTTGCTAAGTTGAAACATGACTTGGAAATAAAACCTAGCAAGCTTCAGCTAGAATTTCTTCCATGTTAAAGTGTGGTATAGCCCCAGGTATTTTTAGGGTAAAGAAAGTTAAGAAATGTAGGCTTTTTTGGTGGCACCATTCCTCCCTAAACAAGGCATATTTTTACTTTAGCAATTTGGAAGGCACTATAGAATGATAAACTCAATGAAATGTAAAGGGGGAAAAAAATGGCATGGTAAAATGAGAACCACTGAAGATCTTTTACCAGCTGGTCTGTGTGTGTGTGTGTGACTGAGAGTTTTGTCAGTAGTGACCTGAGAAGCAGCTGTAAGGATTTTGAAAGGTCGGACTCTGACCTATTGCTGTGTGGCAGACTGTATTTAAAGGAGGACAGCTTGTGTGTTTAAAACAAAACATGCTGATTCGTCTTCTGTCATGTGCTTAGAGTTATTCACAGCTAGACTTAGAGGGTAATTTATTGGGTGCTCTTCATGTATAAACAGGAGATAGTGTGGGTGTGCCACAAGGAAAATTCTTGAAAATTTTAGACATGTGGGTTATGCGCTTTCCTAGCCTAGAGGAAAGGAGATTGTTGTTCTTGAAATACCACTTTACTTACTGTCTGGTCTCTTGTTGAGGACCTTTCCAACTGGGTTGCTCTTGGGAAAGAAGTAGTTACCTTTGTCTCTCTAATTCAGTCAGCTCATGTCAGTTGTAAGGCTGGTATTTGGAAAAAAAAAAAAAAAAGCTTAGTTACTTTTTTACCTTGATTTTTCTGTCCGTGGATGGGAGGCTGGGTTAGTAGCAGGTGGCTTTATACATTTGCATGTTCCTGAGAATGTCTACTTGTTCAACAGAAACAAGTCTGCAGTATGCCTATTTATTCCTTAATGGGGCCGATTCTGTCGTTTTGCTAATCTAAACTGTTCTGATTCCTACGGTTTGAAAATAATATGATTAGGTCAGTCTATGGAAAAAAAAAAAAGTTTTATATATTAGATTGCTTTTTCCCCCCAGTTTTCTCTTCATCATTTTGGGGTTTTATTTTTTTAAAAATCAGCCCTATAAATGAGATTAAATGCATAGCAGTCAATTCTTAAATAGGCTGCAAAAATACATGTCAGTTAATACTAGTCATTAAAGTAGTCTGCATTTTCAGTATATTGGCTACAAGATGCTTCAGTTGAAGTTCTGTTCATCCTTAGTTGGCTGGCTCATAAATAATAGTTTCTTTGGTCCTGACGGTTTAAAGGGGTGACACTTAAGCAATATGTTGCATTCTGGTATAAACTTTCAACTTGTTGTAATAACAGCATACTGTAATTGTAGCAAAGGTAGTTAAAAAAAAAAATTACAATGATACATAATTTACTTTAAAACATCATAAAAACTAATTGTTAGAAGACTGATGGTGATATACTATGAATACTATGCAGACAGTTGCAGGCATTTTTCCTGAATTTTACTTTGACTCTTGTCAGAACACCTGACAACAACAAGAAACTTCAACTTCAAGAAACAACAAGAAACTTCAACTTCAGGAAACTGGGGGGCGGGGATTAAAATTCCAAGAGAGCCAGGCTCTGACTTGTGATTATTTTAATATGTTTCCCACTTCAGGATGGCATGATCTTAACTACCTTGGAAAAGTGTTTGTTCCCTGTCATGGTACTGTACAGGGTTCTGAACCATGGTAAAACATAGGTGATTTTCTTTTAGATGTGTAATACTAGAAATAGGTGATTTGCTTCATTTTAGAGAACTATGATTTTCAAGGCCTTCTTATAGTATTAAATACTGGGAACAAAACTGATTGCATGTGATGGGTGGGTACCTGTTTTATGTTTTCTTTAGTTTAAAGACATTTTTTTTTTAAACCTCCTCAAATTCTTTGTGTTTCCAAACCTTTTACTTACAGCTTTTCGACAAATGGCAGAGCAGAAGCCAGGGTTGTTTGGAACCTGTAATATCCCCAATTATCTTAGAAATGTGGGGTGGTTGTGGAATTTTTTTATATATTTTTTTTAATTGTTTACAAAAATTTTAGTAATGCAGTAGTATGGTAATTCAAAGAGAAACTAGGTTTCTAGTAAATTTGATTTTTACAGAGTTGTTTAGATGTAACATTCCAATCAAAACATTCTACAAAAATCCTCCAGTATTTTATTCACACTGTATATATGTGTGTGCATGTATTTTAATCTATGATCTAGTGGTGAGCAAGAGTTTTTTTCATATTTACTCCTTTGTTTTGGTCATTTATGCAAATGTTTCTCAAATATACTCAGAGTCCCTAGGAATTTCAAGCTGGATAAACTTTGAGCTCAAATTGCTTTTCTCAGTTTATCCATTACACAAATTATTTTGCATACTCAAATGATGGGATCTTGTGATCCATGCTCTGGCTTTTCCTTGGGTCCCAGCAGGGAGCAAAGTGATGTGTCTGATACTTAAACATGGTGAAGTGAGGTCGTTTAGAAGCTTATTGTCTCACTACTGTGAGACTCGATACTTGCTTTGTTGAGTCAGTCTAATGCAGCAATTCCAAATGTCATTTAATAATGATCAAACTATTTAGATGGAAGTCAGCTTCATACAACATGAATGTCAAACATTTGTACAGTTCAGCCACAGCTCTTTCAGTAATAACAAACTTAGTTTGTTACAGAGTAATGATTCCCTCTCTAGGGTGTCTATGTTTAACCATTTCTAGGCAAATTCTCCTATGGTTAACATTAGTTCGGAGATTTGTCAGTTACCTCAGGTTTTCCTAACAGGCCATTTTATGTGGTGCTTGCTCCCTTCTACAAAGGGAGAGACCATGAGGAAAAAAAAGGAGAAAGTATATAATTTGGCTTTTATTCTTATATTCATATATTTTGCAAAAGATCTTTATAGATTATTTTTTCAAGCAAACCTAGGTAACCAACTTAAGAGTTTTCCTGGTGTCCACTTCCACATACAATGCACTAATAGGCAAGAAGCTGTTCCAAAACCTATTTGCATTTGAATAATACTGAAAGAAATAAACTCTTAAGTGTGATGTTGGGTTCACCTGCTTTATGGGGAATATACCTCTCCGAGGAGGCCAGAATAACAGCTTGTGCAGAGCTTGCGTGTTCTGGTTAGAGTGTATACAGATGAAGAGATCAGCAATCTCTCCATGGCTAGGATCTGCAGGAAACAAGTAAAATAATTTACCTCCTTTCCCTGCTTACCACTGTCTCCTCAAAATTTGCAACTTTTAAGATACATTTAGCTTTAGACAGTGAAAGGAATTTAGAACTGAAAATAGTCTTCCCTCCTGTCCCCCATGTTTTTTGGAATGACATCATTCATCCTATTCAGTGATTTCCCATTACTTTGTTTTCCTTCTACCCTGCAGATTACCTCTGTGCGCAGTCTGCCCTCTTCCTCTCTCTGTGTGGGGAGAGCCCATTTCCCTGAGCCTGGCTGAGGTCCTTAACAGTTTCTTGACAAAAGCCAGTTGTTCTATGTTGCCAGGCCTTTTTCCCCCACCTACTGCTCAAAAGCCCCTCTGGCTTTCCACAGATGCCAGCCAAGATGAAATCATCTGCATTTGGATGTCAGGAAGGCAGTGCTTATATTCACGTGAGTCCTTAGTGCCTGACCCTCTATGGCAGTTTAGCAAACTTACCTTTCCAGAGGAGTGAGGTGTTGCACAAATGTTTAATGTTTACTGTTATGTGGGGTGATGATTTTCCTGAGGCGAAGGGCAGGCTCGCATGGTGGATGTGGTATAAGCCAATCCAAATGCACTCTGCTCATGTTGCTAGCTCTTAGCGTGGCTTTAAATATGGCTTGGAGGTGGAGTTGGGGGGTTTTGCTGATGTACTGGGCTTCCCAGTGTGCCAACAGGAGCTTGGACCTATGCTTAGATGCTGCATGGGTGTTTGGACACCTTCCCATCCTCTGGTAAATGCTCTAATTGTGGCCTTATCTGTGACTGACCATGTTCTTGTGTATAAATGGGGTAGGCAAGCGGGGAGGGCAGTGAGGTGAACTGAGAAAAAGCTTATCCTCATGCTGAACTGACAATGTAGATGTTGCTGAACTGACTGGCTTGACTCTAGAGAACAGCTTTTGGCTTTATTCCCCACTGAGCAATAAGATTTCTCCTCCATCTCTGAATCAACCAAAATGGCTATAAACTGCATGGTCTTTTATGCTATTTTCTTTCTGCATGAATCCAGTGAAATGTAGCTGTGCTGGTTTCAATCCCTGTCAGCCACAGAAAAACGTCAAATCTTCCAACAAGTTCTTAGCAATGTGGATGTGGATTTAAATGCTATCAAGCAGTAAGAACGAATGTATTTTTAGATACTTCTGTCAAGCGTGACATTGATGTGTCCTATCAGTTCATTGTCAGATTAGCCCTTTGATTTATGTGGAATAATTTGCTTGTTGACCTTTTAGAGGAGAGGTAAAACGGGAAATAACCTGAAGAGATACCTGGTCATCTTTTTGGAGACTTGGCATTTTGTGCTGCATCATGGTCACAACCTGTGCTGTTTAGAGCAAAATAACAGTGATTTACCACACCGGTGACATACCAGATCAGGGGTGTAGGTCAGGAGCTTGCCTGAAAACACTGCAAAAGGTGCATAGTCCAAGCACGCACATTCTTTTGTCCTGAGGCTGGTGAAAGGGCTGGGACCTGCTGTTGCAGCTCAAGAGCTGCAAGAGCAGTGCACTGCTCTGGGATTATCAGCTGCCTTATCTCCTCCCATTTCTAAAAGACACAGAATGACACATGGACAGCCTTGGTACTGAACAGAGCCGCACTGGTGCGGTTCTGCAAGGTGGCTTATTTTAAAGAAACAAGTCACCTGAAGCACCTGCTGTGCTGCTCTTACCGTCTCTCGTTAATTTTAAAATCTTGGTGACATTTAGCTGTGTGGTAGGAGTGAATATACAGCGTTCAGGAAGACGTAGAAGTTTGAGTCTGAGTCTCTGGCACACAATCTGCTTTTTTTGACACAGAAAATGCAGGAACCTCCACTTTAAAATCGGATTTGACACAAAAACCCTGCAAGAGCATGGTTGGGATTATATATTGAGAGATGAATTTATTTAACCTGAGGGCAGCAAGAGAGGATTAGATATTTTAATTCCCTCCCTTTCCCTAATGACTGTACAGAGTGCTGACACTTGTTTGGCTTGGAGAAGATGACCTGTACAGTGAAGCGATTAGTGTGTGCAGTGAATTTTTTAACACCTCCTACTGAAAACAAAATGCTGTCTCACAAAACAAAGCACATTTTTCATGGGGCATAATAGCACTCCTATGAAATCAGGAGCTTTATCACTCAAGTGGGACACGCAGCTTATGAATTGGTCTCGCAGATCGTGAAATTTGTGACCTATCTTGTCAAGGCAGCTGGGTGATGATTTTCAATGCTCTCACAAGTGACATGACTTAAGAACGTGGAAAATGTATCTCAGTAGGAATTGCTGTGGTTTAACGTTTCAGAATAGCTAGATGCTTTGCTGCTGAACTTGAGGTGATAACTTTAGCTACCTAATTTCTAAAACATACCTGTCAGTTCAGTTTTTCTTGGGAGTTCTTACATGATAGATAAAGGAATGTACAGATGAGGCAGAAAACTACTGTAAATTAGTGGGTGTTTATTTCTTAGAGACCAATTTTGTTTTGGTATGTTTCCAAATTAAGTGTGCAATTATGCTTTTAAACACAGGACAGTTTTCTCATTAAAAAGATAAGGCCTGAATAGAGGTCCCCTCCTGGGCTCAGTCCTGTTGCTTTAAAAAGCCTATTACCTGTACAAATAGCTGCAATTAAAGTTTGGTCTCTTACCATTCATAATTTACTTGAATTGAAAATCAGTAAGGAAAGAAATTTTGTTTCATTTATTTGGGTATTTGATCCAGAATTAGGCACTTCAGGGATAGATTATATAGGTGACCCATAGGTGGAATATGTTTGGAGCGTTTTTAATTTATTTTTTTTTTAAACTACAGGCTTGTTGAATTTCTGTGAGTAAGAGAAAAGATTGAATAAAAAGCATCAATAATATTCCTTTCAGTTACTCCAGTGTAATTTGACCCGTATCTCTGTATGACTGTAGTCATGTGAATGTGAAAACTACCAGCTTTTTTTAAAGCTAACTGTACTTTGATTTTGGTATTAAAGTATGCCATCTGCCTTGTTGGTTTCTTCATCACACCAACAGAACGGGAATGTGCCACAGCATGGCTGCAGCCACGGCTTCCATATATTATTGTAAGGAGACAGCTGTTGTGGGACTGGAGTCAGTGTCTTGCGATGCTCTTGTACAGCCTCTCCTATTCTCCTCATTACCCTGTTGAACAAGGGCTCAGTGTCAGCTGATAGAGGATTTGCCTCAGAAGGATCTTTCGAGAGATCAAACAGCAGCGGAGGGTGATGATGAGTTACCCCATCCCCGAAACATGGGCAGATTCCTCTTCCAAAACAGGCCCCAGAAGCTTCTGGTTGGAATACTGGAGTAGCATAATGAGCTTTCCATACAGTGCCACCTGTAACAGAAGAAGCACATTTGAACAGCTTAATGGCATTAGGAGTCAGGGGAGGTCCCTGAAAGGTTGGATCATGTTTTAAGTGATCTGCTCTGTCGTTCCTAGGGCAAGCTTATGTCAGGGTTGTCGCATATGGGGAAAGGCTCTTTTGGGAGATGGCAGGGATTCGGAAGGGGTTTTGTGGCTCTTGGGCACACTGTGGCTCTGGGTACGTGCAGGGCCATGTACACTATGTGGGTGGTTAGGTCTAATTATTTTGGGTGCAGAGGGAGTCTTTGTCACTTTCTTGTGTCACTTTAAAACTCCCAAGGGGAATGGAGAATGTAGCCCCAAGTTTCTGGGTGCAGATACTGGTAGGTGGTTCTTCTGTTGGCTCTGTACATCTGAGCCAAGAAGAGCACCTGGACAGAAACTGGTCACAGCTCATTTCTATGCTCACTTTCCAGCATGCTTTCTAGTAGGGTGGTAATTGCAGGCCATGAAAAGAGTAAAATCTGGCATCTAGTTTTACACTAACACGATGAAGGCAATGAGTTTGCAGCTTTAGAGCTTGTACTTTACCAAGCTCTAGAGCTGACCACTGGGTAAGTGCAGGTCTGTAACATGTAATGAAGAAATGACAAATGACTAGGACTGAATGTGAATGCAGTTCAACAGGAGATTTTCCTTCCTTCTCCATCCTCCTTCCCCGCATACCCTCCCCCCCATTCCTCGCCCTGCATTCAGAAAGCACGATGCTGAACTCAGACGCAAGGGTGTGCCCAACAATAAGACAGCAATTACACACTATGCCTGAAAAAGGGAGAGGAAAAGAAAGGGGATGTTCAACACAAATGGGTGACAGCTGCATTGTCCCTACATGGCATTTTCTTTTTTGCTTCAATGGAATCTGCTTAACTGTCCTCCCTTCTGTTGTCCCTTCATGACTGGGAGTCTGCAAGTTTATTCTTCTATCATCTCTGTCATGTCACTACTGCTAGAACATATTTTGTTAATAAATAAAATTTAAAAACTTCTTAAAAGGTGAGGGGCAACAACATATTAAGGTTCAGACAGTCTTTTAGCTTAAAATGTCTGGTTGCTGGCTGGTTGGCTGGCTAGCTATGTATCTATTTCCACCCCACAGTTTCCATGTCCTACTTCTGCACTTCTGTGGAGGGATGATGTCTCAGTGGTTCTGAAATGTTTTGGTATAATAGTTAGGAATGTCACAGACTTTAGATGTCTCCATTTCTGAAATTGTGAGAGAAAGGATGCAGAAGGTCAATTTTTTTTTTTTTTTTTTAAAGGAAATGGGCTCACTTGCTGATGGTTTACAGAGGACAGGTATTCCTTAGGTGTGTGCTTTGCTCCCCATAACTTATATACTGTAGGGCAGTTCAGAAAAGTGAGTGTAGAGTGTCTGAGAAGAATTGGTGGGAGGTGATTCTTCCTCTCTACTCTGCTCTGGTGAGACCCCACCTGGAGTACTGCGTCCAGTTCTGAAGCCCCCAGCATAGGAAAGACATGGACCTGTTGGAGCGGGTCCAGAGGAGGGCCACAAAGATGATCAGAGGGCTGGAGCACCTCTCCTGTGAGGACAGGCTGGGAGAGTTGGGGTTGTTCAGCCTGGAGAAGAGAAGGCTCTGGGGAGACCTTATAGCGGCCTTCCAGTACCTAAAGGGGGCCTACAGGAAAGCTGGGGAAGGACTTTTTAGAAGGGCATGGAGTGATAGGACGAAGGGGGGAATGGCTTTAAACTGGAAGAAGGTAGATTTAGATTAGATATTAGGAAGAAATTTTTCACTGTGAGGGTGATGAGGCACTGGAACAGGTTGCCCAGAGAAGCTGTGGAAGCCCCGTCCCTGGAGATGTTCAAGACCAGGCTGGATGGGGCTTTGAGCAACCTGGTCTAGTGGGAGGTGTCCCTGCCCATGGCAGGGGGGTTGGAACTAGATGATCTTTAAGATCCCTTCCAACCCAAACCATTCTATGATTCTGTGAATTGTTCTGATTCTGCAAAATTTTAAGGCTCACTTTTCACAGCTGCAAATAATTACTGGAGTTGCAGAGTGGGAGAGCACCACTTTTGTTAGCTAATTCAGAAGGATACAGTGAGGCTGATTGTAATTAACCTGTGTTGGTGAGCTGAGTAGACAGCTGGGTTACAGCATGATAAAAGGAGAAAAAAAAAAAAAAAGGTGGTAGAAATCAGTGCTGATGGAAACAGCAGGGGTTTCAGTCATCTCCAGGAGCCAAAGAGGGATATGCAATTTGCTGTTGAAGTAGCTCTGACAGAGTTTGAAGGATGCATGTGAATTTTAGGGCAACATGTTAATATAATATGTCCAAGGGAAAGAAAACCTGCTTCTTCAATCCAAACATCTCTCAAACCCATCTGGTAACAATCAATCAATTTAACGAGCAGAAAGAAACGAACTGTCACTAATAAGCCTTACTGTGCTGTGGTAGAGGAAAGGACTCTTTAACACACAGACAAAGGATTCTTCTGGCTTCAGTGAAGGGCTTAATTGATGAGTCCTGCCTGGGTGACATCAAGACACAATGGCTTCATATCTAGCCTGTCCAATAGATAGAAGTAAACAGACAATAAATATGTAATATGAACGTGATATACTTGTAAATGAGCTAAAACAGACTCTAAAAAGCCTGTCAGCCCAGTCAGAAGTAATGGCAGTCAGAGTTAAGAATCACAGTTTCTGGCTTGGCTGAAAGTTGAGCCCCACAGTAATCTTTGATTAGCCAGTCTTTCGTGGGCAGGACAGCCCGTTGTTTTCGGCCCCCTTGCCAGGAGCAGTTGTGGCTCAATGGGGAAAATTGTAGAAAGGCACACATAGGAGATCTAGTTGTGCGTGTGGTTTCGCAGGAACACAAAATGCACCTCGCAGATATCTGCACATTGTATCGGTGTTACAGGTAGTGTGGCCAACTAGAAACAGATCTGTAGAGCAGTAGAGTTCTAGATGGCTTGACATCCGTGCTGTGGTTGTCTGGGGGTATTTTACTGGGCGCTAAGTCTTGTCTGGTGCAATATATGCAACATTAGAACATATTGGGTATTATCCTGAAGCCTATTTTACGGTTTCATCTAAACTAAAATCGTGATCTCTGAGCCCGTTCCACAATGCAACCCAAAGCACAGTGAGTGGGTGTGCTCAAGAGGGGATTGCTTAAAAGCACATTTCTGATCTGAACTGAAATTGTAATGTACTTGTACCTTACATAGCCGAGGAGAGCAAGAGGTGAAAGCTAGGTGAGGAGAACAGCAGTCCATTAACCAGAAAAGCAGTTCTTCAAACGTGTGCCTTGATAGGGTATGTATTAAGCCTTTTGCTAGGGAAGTGTGAACTGATCTCGCATCTGAAGACGATCAGAGGGCTGGAGCACCTCTCCTGTGAGGACAGGCTGGGAGAGTTGGGGTTGTTCAGCCTGGAGAAGAGAAGGCTCTGGGGAGACCTTATTGAAGCCTTCCAGTACTTAAAGGGGTCTACAGGAGAGCTGGGGAGGGACTTTTTGTCTGGGAGTGTAGTGATAGAACAAGCGGTAATGGTTTTAAACTGAAAGAGTGTATACTTAGATTAGATATTAGGAGGAAATCTGTTACTGTGAGGGTGGGAGATACTGGAACAGGTTGCCCAGAGAGGTTGTGGAAGTGTTCAAGGCCAGGCTGGATGGGGCTTTGAGCAACCTGGTCTAGTAGGAGGTGTCCCTGCCCATGGCAGGGGNGGGGGGGGGGGGGGTGGAACTCGATGATCCAACCCAAACCGTTCTATGATTCTGTGATCTCTAATGGCAGCTCTAACAGCTGAACTGTCATTGTCAGTCTCTTAACTCCCCGCTCTGCTGAGTATTGGATACGTGGGGAAGAGAGAGGTTCAGAGCGGTGACTCTCATGTTTCTGCCACGCGTGGGCTGCCGTGGGCCCCGCGCTCCCCGCGCCACGGGCCGGCGGTGGCGGTTGGCCGGTGGCGGTTGGCGGTGCCGCGCTGCCCCCTGGCGGCCCCTTCGCTCCCCGGCTGAGGGGAGAGCGGCCGCTGCGGCCCAGCGCTGCGGCGGGGACCTCAAAATCCAGACCTCCCCCATGGCTGTTTCCCCCCCGTCCCCGGAACGGGGTAGGCCGGCGGGGGGGGGGGGC
>VZSZ01003207.1:119967-151139 GCA_013398815.1 Ibidorhyncha struthersii | reverse complement strand
CAGTAGGTTTCGGGAGGTGGGTGCCGTGCAGTACCCCGCCTGCAGCGTTCCCTGCAAAGGGGTCTCTCTATTGCTGGCCTGCTCCCTACAGCGCTTAGCAGGGGGGCGCGCCAGACCCCTCCCTCCACTGTTGGGTTTCTTTTTTTCCTATATTTTAAATATTTTAATCACGTTAATATGCTTAATAAAAAAGCCACCCGTGACAGTCAACGGAGGGAGAGATAACCCCTAACCAAAACTGGGTGCTTAAAGCATTACGTTATGGGGTTGGTTCAACTAATGTTGGTTTATAATTACTGCAGAGGCCAAATTTCCACAGGAAGAGCAAAGATGCAGAGCAGTGATTTGTACACATCACTGAGACATGAGCTATTCTGAGCGTGCACAAACAGAGGAAACAATTGGGTCCAGATCTCCTTAGATAAGTAATTAATTGAGACAGCCAAAATGTTGGCCTTGAGTGCTTTAAGGGTGGTTCTCTCCCTGGGGTCACCGGCGGTATCGGGTCACCCGAACCCTCAGCGGGAGCTGCCCAGACCAGCCCCACCTGCTGCCCAGACCAGCCCCAGCCCAAGCACCAGCTCCGCAGCCGCTCTGCCCAGCGGCATGCTGCGGCCCCGGCAGGGCTGTGAAGGCCTGGCCTGGTGGGAGGTAAAACAGAACCAATTTTCTGTTTAGTAATTTTGCTTTGCAGCTAAGCCTCTGCTAACTAACTGACCTCTCTGAAATTGACAGCTTATTGTCCAGACACTGTTCGCGCCCAGAGTGATAAGACCTGATTATTTATAATTTACGCCAAGGGATGGTATGCGGAGAGGCTCTTGCTTATACTTATTGCTATAACACCCAAGGACAGCTAACTTGGTTACTTGCCCCATTGGAGGGTCAGAAGCAGAAAAGCGTAGAGGGGACCCACCTGCAGGGAGGAGCAGACAGGACAGGTGACCCCAAACTGACCAACAGGGTATTCCATCCCATCTGCCTCATGCTCAGTATAAAAGCTGAGGGATCAAAGGGTCAGCCTCTTTCTTCAATGGCTGGTGTTTGATGAGGACTCTGAAAAGTCTGTTCATCTGCCTTTGATCCCAATCTGTGCATTCCTGAATCCAGATCTGGAATCCAGTTCCCATCTGTCACTGAGTCCAGTCTGGCACTTTCCTGCCTGTGGGTGACGTGATTGTCACCCTGGGAGCTCAATACTGGTTTTGTATATATTGTATATATTTATTTTCTTTTTATTTATTTTATTATGAATATTTCATTAGTGTAGTTTATTTTTTTAGACTGGTAAGTCTCTTTCTCTCCAAGGAGAGGAGGGAGAGAGAGAGAGGGGGGGGAGCGCATCTGTCATTTGCTTCAGTGGCCAGTCCACCCCAAACCACGACAAGGCCTTACCACTCAGCTACAAGACAGAAGAGGGGCAGTTGCAGCAATCTTTCTTATTTCGTTTTCTTTCTTTTTTTTTTCTTTTAAAGAAACAGCCCCTTTCCTAGTTCTTAGACAGAAATGTTCTATCAGCAGCATTTCTCCAGAGAAAACAGAGAATGAGGATTCCCAAGAGAAAAAAAAACAAACAAAAAACCCAAACCCAACCTTCCCTGGAGGGCCTGGAGATGCTGTGCTCCATGGAAGAACTGTGTTTATGAAACACCTTTGTACTTCACATTTTCTACCATTCAGCTCCTTCAACAGTGGGTGCATTGTGCTAGATCTCACCCTGTAGGGATTAGCTCCTCAAGTACTGCATGACTTATATAGCTTACACACTTTTCCTTGAATGAAGTACCCAGATTTATCTTTGGGGATCAAGAACCTAAAAATAAAACTCCACTGCAGCAGCTGGCATCACAGCCTCACATTTAGTTGATAGTCCCTTTCCTCCGTGTTTCCTGTCAGCTCAGCGCAGTGACTTCCTGCCCAGGAGTCAAACGTGGTGTGACGACAAGGGCACTGACCTCAAGGTTAAACTGGCAGTATGACTAAAAGTTGGGTGTTGCAACTCTGGCGCGTATTTGTTCATGCCAACAAGACAGACAGCCATGTTCTCAGCCATTATCCTGATAGTCTCGTGTGTGTGTGTGCATTAATCTAGGGAAACAGAGAAGTCAATTCTGAAATATTTGCAAGTACAAGTTTTGTAGTCTTCAGGTGTTCACTGAGCAAGTAGATTCTTGGCTTGATACTATCTATACTTGATAGTGTCATTGTATCAGTATCATAAAGGAAAGGTAAATGGGCACGAGAAAGATCACCCAGTTACCACCCTGACATTAGAAAGATTTCCTGCTGGGCTGCCTGAGGTTATCTCACCCCACGGTCAGCCCTCGAAGTGCTCTTCAAACAGCCAGCTCCTTGTCAGCATAGCAGCTGGAGGCGAACAGCTGCTGGTGGTGGAGTGCCCTAGCATTTGTAGCTGTTATCTAAGTGCAATCGCTCAAGAGCTCCATAATACTTCTCTCACTTCACAGACAGGGAAAGCAAAACAAAAATTAAAAGGTCTCATTTAAGTTTCTAAAGGACGGGAAGATGAATAGGCATAGCCTACTCCATTGGCTTCTGCATTTTCTCCAGCTGTGCAGAGTGAAAAGACCTGAGTACTGTATCCCCATGAATTCGTCACCTTACTGTCATGTCATTACTTACTGTCACATCATCCAGTCACAGAAGGTGCAATTCACCTCAACTCACTTTAAGTTAATATAAGGGTGAGTTTTATATTGGATACGGTCCGTCTCTCTCTTTTTAGTCAGTGGAGAGAAACAGGCGTGACTGATCTAGCCCAGATGTGCTAATCAGAAGGAGGTGACTCTATTCTATGAATGACACCCTGTAAACATCTGCGCCTCTTCAGTGACTATCAAACAAGCTCAGACGCAGGCACCTGAGTTTGGTCACACAGGTCATCCTCCTTTCTGAGCAGGAATAAGGACACAGCTACCAGTCACTGGCCTGTTCTCCTTAACGCCGTAATGGAGGGTGACATCAGCAAAGATTGGATGCTTGTAGAAAGCTCAGGAGAGCATTTCAGCTGCAGTCAGCTTGTCTAATGCCACAGCTGAAAAAAAATGAAACAAATAAAAGAGGACTATTGAAAACAAACAAACCACCGCTTAAGATAAAGACCTTATGCATGCAGTTCCTTTTTCTTCAGTCTTATGCTAGAGCTGATCCTGAATGCTTTCGCAGCAAAAGCGATAGAAACACTGCAATGACAGGGAGATTCTTGAAGCTATGCTACCCAGGAAGCAAACCCCTTCATCTCAGGCAAGGCAGGACAGCTAACAGCAAAGCCTTTCTGCACCTTGCAGAAGAACTGAGAGTTTAAGCCAATAAACTTACTCCAGATACGTGTACGTATGTTTATACGTGACACTCTGTTGGAAGCTAGAGGTCATTACCTCATCTCTGATCTGCAGGAACGGAGAGATGTTTATACTCACTGTCCTTTTGGTGCCACCGGACTGCATGCAGAAACACACCGCAGTAATGAAACATGAACTCGTGCCCAGAGTGCCGAACTGTCCCCCGCAGCAAAGGCAGCAAGGTGCGCCCGTCAATGACCCTGACGGAGAGGACAGGAGTCACCAGACTGCCTAAGAACTTTAGTCTGCAGCTGGAGCGTGAGCAGTACTCACTCTCCACGTATGCACCATTAGTGCCATTTCTAAACCAAGCTGCTGTTTATCTAATGAGCCCTGAGATTTTTAATTGTGTGTCTGGGCGGAGACCAGTGCTTAGAGGTTACTAGCAGTTTTTGCAATTACAGCTAGTTCACACATCCTGCCTGGGGAGATAAGTTACCATTACTGTAATTTTCCTGGGAGTAAGTGATAGCCATAGTGAAGGCATGGTTCACAGCTTGTAATTTTGTTTCCTGAAACGGAAGTCACTGATAGCTCTGTGAGCTTGAGGCTTCATAAAAAAAAACAAAAAAAACAAAAAAAACCAAAAAAAAAACCAAACCAAAACCCCAAAAAACAACAAACAAAAAAAACCAAAAAAGCCCCCAAAACCCCCACTTCCTTAATTGACTAACAGTTGGTTTAGTTACAAACCACCAGTACTTTATGCTTTTTGGTCAAAGAGCTCAGCTGCACACGCTTTCTTATGTTCTTTAGAGGAGTCCAACACAGATGCTGCATAAGGTTTACTATTGAGGAAGCTACTTCTCCAGCCCCGGCAGCCAAACGCTGGCCACGTGCCCTTTGCTCCACCTTCCCTACTGATGAAAACCCAGGCTTCCTAGTCTTGGAAAGGGCGTATCCTAGTCCTCGAACAGGACCAACCAGCTTTGTGAATATCTGTGGATTTTTCATAAAACGTAAGATTAAAGGAGGGTTTGGGCGGTTTTGTTTTTACAGGCATCCCAGTGTCCCAAATCAACCAGGTTGCCTTTTAGTGATTAGAAAACTGAGTTAGCTAAATGACCCTTGATAAAACATACTGTTTTCCTTTGCCTTTTCCATATAAGCAGAAAAGATGAGGAAAGCTATGCTGAAAGCTAGAGAATTGCCTGGGTAAGAAACAAACAGAATTTAACCTGTGGCTGTCAGGATGCATGACATATATAGTCAGCTTCTATCTAAATCAGGAAAGGGGAGCAAGTATGGTTTATGAAGCCGCTTTTGTACCTGTCCTGAGGCACTACCCCTCCAGCCAGGTGAACCACTGTTGGGAAAATGTCCATAAGGCTTGTCAGTTCATTGATAACTGTCCCTGCAGGCAACACTCCTGGCCAGCTAACTATTCCTGGGACGCGGATCCCTCCTTCCCAGCCTCCCATTCCTTTTCCACCTGTTAGAGAGGAGGGCAAAAATACCAAAAAAGATAAAAGAACAAAAGATATTAGATGCTTATTATGCATATATAATGAAAGGTTTTAAAACTTTTAGAATATTCAAATAACTTTGATGAAAACACACTAAATCCTGGAGAACAGCAGAATGACTACAGTGCAAATTCCGTTCTTCAAAAATACGTATTATTAACCTCTTAATTTCACACGGCTTTCTTGGGTGGCACATATAGCAACCCACTACTAAGCAGTGGTTTTGGCAGAAGAGAAACAATTCCACTCTCTGGCATTCTGACCCATAATTTTAATTGAATGTCATGCCTGAGAATAATCTCCACACTCCCTAATAACATGCCCAAGGAAAAAGTCTGTTATTAATAACAAGGAAAATCTCACTTCGTGTCAATGGAATAGAGGTTGCAGCCCCACGTGGTGCCTGAGGAAGGGGGATTAACACAGGGCAAGCTTGGTGGTAAGACAGTTCACAATCAGAGGCAGCAGGAACACTGTGAAATGATTTACAGTTCTGGGGAGCAGTGAGGAGAATTAGGATAACGTTTGATCATCCTCCAGGAGTTTACAGCCACAGGGATGCTCTGAGGTGGTCCCAAATGGAAGAGTGCAGAACTCATGCAGTAAATAGGGGAATGCTCTGAACATGCTGCAGTGATGAAGACTTTCCACCTTCATTTCTGTTCAAGTTGCCAGGAGGTAACCCAAAGAGTATTTCTTAACTTGGTTTCTCTTGCATTCCTCTAGCATTCTTCTAAATTCTTTCCTTCATGCATTGGCTCTCTTGCAAGTCAAAATATTCATTGTTTCAAATAGTATTTCAGAACGAGAACCATTAACTAATTACAGATATGAATTACATATGTCAAGGATGAGAACATTAATGAAACAATGTGGTTTAAAGCCAGAACTCCAAGTTGAGGGTCCACTTAGAAAACAAAAATTGCAAAATATTGAAGCTCAGGTACCTATATGACCTTTGCTCTGTTATTCCTCCTACCAAGGGCAGAAATGACAAGTCATGGCTGGAAAGTGCCACAGGAAATCTGGCAGACAAAACTTGAAGCTAGCTTATTAGCTCAGCTCATAGATCAGCAGCTGGTTGGTAGTTTATACTACCCTCTGGCTTCGCTAAGTAATGCCAGACTTTGCTATGGAGGAGGTGTGCTCATAGTCACAGCTGAGGGGCAAGGTTCCCAGAGCGTGGTTTTAAAGGCTGACAGAGTGGCATGATGGATTATAAACAGCGCAAGTCCAGCTGCTTGTGCAACAATCTCTGTGCTATGTAAGATAACGGTATCTTCAGCACTAGCGGCTGTTCTCGTTATTCAAATGCGTGGCTTATGTATCTCCTTGTTTTTAATATCCTGTTAGCAATAGCAGCAGTGAGTTCTACAGATGTTTGGGAATGAAACTGTTTTGTTTTAATCTTCTTTGGGTCACTGCTAGTTAGTTTCACTGGGACGTCCCCTGTTCTGCTGTATGTGGGCATAAATGGGAATGCCTTTCTGTTATTAATATCTAAACTGATATTAATCTCCACTCATGATTTCATCATTGTCCTCTCATACTGAAATCTGTCTAATCAAATTCACCTATCCTCTCCGGATTCTCCTGTTACTTATGTACTTGTGTTAGCCTAGTAGAAGTGAATTCCCTACATTAGGTTCTGAGCTATTCAGGTGAGCCTTTTTTCATCTGTTAACGGTACAGAAACTTCATATCCAGAACTGAAGGCTAATTTAGCACTTAGGACTGATCCTGGATGAGATCCCAGCTGTACCAAACATTGCTTGTGTGGATTATCAAGTAACTTACTACTAGACAGTGTGAATTTTGATGCTGAGCAAGATCAAGTCACTTGAATCTTCTCCTGAAGGGAATTAAGTGATTGGAGCAGTTTTTAGGCTTCATTATACAGTAAGTGTCAAGCTGCCCAAGCTGTCACAGTGGCTTTTTGAGGCTTGGCAGTCTGGAGGGAGCACATGCAAGAGACACTATAGATCTTCATTTCCACAGAGCTTTTGACACTGTGTTGCAAGCCAGTCATAGAAAGAGAGTCTAGATGAAACATCTATATGATAGATGAGAAACTGGAAAACTGTATCAAGAAAGTAGTCGTCATGATATATGCCAGTGTTGATGTAGATAATTTTCTACTGTGAAAAATAAAAGGATGTTTCAAGTGAGACTCCAAACAGTGTGTTCAGGATCTGCAACAGGGGAAGTTCAGATTGAACATTAGGAAAAGCTTCTTCACTGAGAGGGTGGTTGGTCACTGGAACAGGGTCCCCAGGGCAGTGGTAACAGCACCAAGCCTGTCAGAGTTCAAGGAGCATCTGGATGACTCTCAGTCATATGGTTTATTTTCAGGTAGTCCTGCGAGGAGCAGAGAGTTGGGCTCAATGATCCTTATGGGTCCCTTCCCACTTGAGATATTCTATGATTCTAAGATACTACAACATTTTCAAGCAGCACTTTGGGTTATGGATTAGATACTATGCTTACAATATTTAAAGACAACGTGCAACTAGAAGGAGGTACAAGTGTACTGGAATCTTAGGATGAACGAGGGGGAACATAACAACATTGAAATACATGATGACCCTGCAACAACAGGCTGTTGCAAGGAAGAAAGGAAGAATCTCTTCTTTGTAGATTGGTGAATAGGACAAGATTTGTTGCTTAAAATGCAGCAAGGAAATCCAACGTAGGTACTAGGAAAAAAACTCCAGTAGCACAGACAATGAAAACTGGATTATCTGAGGAATCACTGAAGGTATTTAAGAACAGGTTAGACAATATAACTGTCAGGAGTAGCTTTGGTGAAAGGAAAGCTGTCTTGGAGCTGAAAGATGAATAGCTGATGCCCTGAATCTGCTGTAGCGCTACAATCCATGATTATCATCCTGCCATATAGCTTAGTAAATATTTGGATGTATTTTATTCTATCATTTTCTTTTAAGAGGATGTCCTATGCATGTACACACTACCAAAATTTTACCTTTATAGATCCCATTCCATCCACCCAACTGAGCATTTCCTCTGTGAGCCTCTAAGGATCCTCCATGATCAGATGCAAAATAAATGAATGTGGTATTCTTCAAGTCTTCTTTGTCAATAGCATCCAGAAGCCTGCCTATAAGAAAAGCAAAGCATCATAATTATATCTGGAGATGCAGCCAAATTTTTTAGGTCTTGACTCAAAATTCACTGAAGACCAAGTCTTCCCTAGTTCTGTTATGAGCTACCACAAGCAATGCAAAGAGTAATCCTGCATTACAGAAGTAATAAGAGCCCAAGGGAAAGCTGCTTAATGTGTCCAAAATCTGTTTGTGGTGTCTGTAAAAACAGGAAAATAAAAAATAAAAACAATTGGAAAATAATTTAAATGAATGATCCTTTTATCCAAGCTACTCAGAATACTCTCAGCTTCATGCTTTAAATTCTCGGAGTCAAGGATTGCCTCCATTGTGTAGCCTCAAGCATCTTGAAAAGCTTAAATAATAGTGCTGCCTAGATTCCTAATCATAGAAAACTGCTGTGTCTCACCAGGAACTGAACAGGGACACTGAGATCAGCCTGCATACTATCAACTGAAATCTTTTTCTGATGTCAGTGGTAAAAAATTCACAGACTGTAATTAAAACCTAACTTCATAAGGAATGTTTTTGGTACTGATAGCATCAAATATTTATACAGAATATGATTTATCTTTGATTGCTTGTCCTCATCACCTTCTGCATCAAATGTATTTGCCAAGAACAGCTTCCATAGCTACAGAAGCAGCAGCAAAAGATGAAGCACACAAGGAAAAAGCATAAGCCAGTGATGGGCTATTTTGCTCAGTCTCTACTCCTTTACAGACTTCTTGTGTCTCCTTGGCCAAACTACTTATTGACGTTACCTAAAGATAGACACCTTCCCCGAAAAAGAGTTTAGATTGAGTCTAGGCATATTGGTTCTCAATTAGACCCCAAATCTCTTACTTAGCTGTTCAGCTCTGGAGACTAGCTGCCATCCTGTTTAGCCTATACAAGGCATTTTCTTTACACCATCGGGCTTCTGCTATCCAGCTCTGGTTGCGTAGCCTGTGCCTGAAGGTGACTAGTGCCAAAAATTTGGAAGAGGAACATGGCAAAGTCCTCTGGTTCAATTGGATCTCGAAGGAGTTCTCAGCCTGCCCATCAGAAGCAATCAGACTCCTCTCAAAATACAATTTTGTAAATGTGGTTACTGGAAGAAGAAAAGGTTCAGGGACTGAATACTGGCCTAGACAGAAGGTGAATACTTTTTCAATAGGGTCTTCACTTTTGACTGAATATAAGCAGTAGCTATCTCCCTCCCTCCCACTGAAGCAGAAAGGAATGACTAAGTAAGGCTTAAAAACATAATTAAAATCCTAATTTAAGGTTTAAAAACCTAATTGGCACTCAGAGTCTAGATTTAGACCTAAGTGAGTCTTCACGATGTACCGACTTCACACAATTTATTAAGTGGAACTCCATAGATTTTAATTTGGCCTTTTGGCCAGGAGGGAGTTCTGGTTTCTGCTCCAAGGATTATTCTTCAATAAAAAAGAACAAGTACACAAACCAACCACCATATAATCTAATATCACTTATATCTTCTGGGACTAGACAGAGCTGCAGAAATGTCATACATTTTGATTAACAACATGATCAAGCACATATTTGGTTATTTGACTGCATTTAATGCTGCAGCACAGAAGTGTATCAATTAAAAAAACGAAAAAGAACAGATCCTCACAAGAAAAGTTTGAGCTTTCATTTTAAGAAAGGAAAACAAGAAGTGTGATAACGGAATGGCAATCTCTGGAGCTAACTGTGTATCCAAGGCAAGTTCACACATTTTTGACATATGCAAAAAGGGGGTTCTGTGACCACCCCTTTAATTTGTATTCAAATAAATAAAGGATTTTCTTCAAGAAGACCACTTACCCACCATCCAGTCCATCTCCTCGACGTTATCTCCATATAGGCCATGCCTGCTTTTCCCCTGAAACTTCTTTGTGGTAATGAGGGGGGTGTGAACATGTAAAAGGGAAACAAAGAGAAGAAATGGTCTATGCTTGTTTCTGAAACAAAAGAAAACAATAGTCATTTCTCTGCAAACTGCCACTCAACCCAAAATACAGAAGTGATATTGTAGTGACTAACTCAATAAAAATTATTATTGTGGTCTAAACCAAAAAGTTTTGATTTTGACATCTTTGCAGTTTTGAGGTTTTGGGAGACAGAGGGGATTAAAACACCCCTCAAAGATGTTGGTTCTGTATTAAGACCAAAATAGTAACAGGCCCTTTCTTTTTCTGGTTCCATTAGACATGTGTAGAATGTTAAAGAAATAACAACGAAAGTTCACAGCCAAAAGACTGACACACTCTCAGAGGCAAGGAGAATAGGACTCGCTTGCTTAAACTTAAACATGGATGTCAACAAGCACCTGAGACATCCTCATGGAAGAGGCAGATATGACACTGCACCCACAGGGGAGCCATATCCCTTTAATATCAGGCCAGGCAGCATATCCTCGGAACCTGAGATTATCTGTGCTCAAAGTTTTACAGAAGGGATTTATTTTATCTTCAATTTCCCTTAAAAAACAAAGAAACAGCCCCTAAATCCTGACAGAAACAGTATAATCTCATTCAAGGATATGCCCAGACTTGACACATGTATACTTTTAAAGACTTAGTTGTCCAGTTGAGGTTACTGATAATACTGTAAATGAAGGACACCTTTGGAAAACAAAACAAAACTCACTATCACCCTCCTGTTTGTAAAATATTGATTTCATATCACGCTTTCTATGACAGTCCATTCATCGGGCTAAGATCATTGTTCTGTTCCTACTGGCAGAAGGCCCAGTCCTTTGCCAGAAACTTTTTATACTAGGTGAACAAAACAGAAACACACAAAAAATCATCTTCCTTTTCCTGAGGAGCTGACAAGCTATGTATAAGCTGAAGGACAGTAGTTGGCTGCTGACAGACAGAGGGATGCAAGAAAACAATAAATTACTAGCCAGCATCAGGATGGGTAGTTCAGCATGCCAGCTGCCTAACCTAGAGGTGTATGACACAGTAATCACATTATTTTTAAAAATCCTTAAAATGCGATACAATTTTTGTTGGTTACCTTTGAATAAATGAAACTGCCTCCTTCAGCATATTAGAAGTAGTTTTTTCTAGATTCATGGGTTGTTCAGTGATATCATGGTTTCTCATCAGGATACAGTTCCAGTACTTGGTTAAACCATAGCTGGAGAACCAGGAGATGAAATACAGGAAACCGCAGATGACCAGACATATGATTATCTTCCATTTTACTGAGAATAAATTGGCAAGTTTTCCAATCAAAAGAGTAAGCACTGCAAGGATGATCATCTGTGTGTAAAGCCAATATGTATCTTGCAAAGACTTGGCCAGTTCAGGGTCATCTGTGCCTTGACACTCATTCAAAAGGGTAAAAGGCATGCCGTAAAAATAATCAAAGCCATGATTTAAAGGATGGTGGCAGTGATCACGGCGGGATTTGCAGTTCACACCCATATGCCACTTCCCTGAAAATAAGAGACAAAGATCTTAAATCCAACATTGTTAGTCTTGGGCATATCTGTCTGTATTTCTAATAGGTTGGCCGAACTCCTCTGTTAAGGTACAGCCAAGGGAGGAGCTGGTGTGGAATAATGACAGACTCAGGGAGCAATGGTGTGTTGGCACTCTATCTGCCTAGAACAGCTGGTTTTCCTCACCTATCTGTTAAAATTCCATGTAGGGCAATGGTCCAGCTCAGATGCCTCCCTGAATAAGAAAAAATAGGATTGCAATAGTTGGTGCTTATTATTTTTCACATGATGAAGTAGCCATTCATGAATAGGTAGCCTGATGGGGAGAAACTGGAGAAACTCTTGTGCCAAAAGAAAGAGGTAAGTGCAAAAATATGAACTAATTTACACACAAGTTCTATCTGACCT
This sequence comes from Ibidorhyncha struthersii, assembly GCA_013398815.1. Taxonomy (NCBI): domain Eukaryota; kingdom Metazoa; phylum Chordata; class Aves; order Charadriiformes; family Charadriidae; genus Ibidorhyncha; species Ibidorhyncha struthersii. The sequence goes on along the minus strand of VZSZ01003207.1, from coordinate 139,333 downwards.
TCACAGTCCAGGAACAAATTTCAGGAAGGAGGTGTACATATTGGCTCTGTGTGTCTGTATTCATCCTAAAATAAGTAGCAAAAATAGGCCATTCCAATTATCCAGTACAATTGGACATAGCCTAATGTCGTACACTGGTAATGAACCTTAATGAAGTCATATTACAGGGCAGCGTCATTATCCTGACATTGAAGGACTACAGCCATGGATTTAGGGGTTATTACCTAGACAAGTAACCTCAGAACTGCTAACCAGCTCTGCGCTTGTGTATATGAATGCAGTTTACAGTATAAGCTATACCAGACTGTGGTGAGCTAAGGGAAGTTCACCCCTTAGCACAGGCTTATGTGAACTCAGTACATCACTAAGACTCACTTCAGTTTAGGAACTAAATGACACCTCAGTGTTCCAGAGCTAAATGACACCTCAGTGTTCCAGAGCCGAGAGGTGTGAAAATCACAGTAATTACAATTAAGCACATGACACCTTTGACTACATCAAAAAGAGTTTAAAAATGAAAGGTGCTTGAAAGACACAGCCTTTAATGGTTGTTCAGGCAAAATTAGCAAAGAGTTAATAAGATTTTCTTTTTTTGGACATGTATTCTGATCCAAAACCCACTGAAGTCAATGCGTCTCTTCCAGCTTTTTTTTTGGCAGTTTCTTTTTGCAGAAAATAAGGTACTTTAGATCCTTAACTGTGATAATAAGCAGGATGCATAAATAAGAGAAAATCTACCCACCAAATATAATTAATACCACTGTGGTGTCTGGGTACCAGCTGGCAGAAAACATTTTTCTGCTTTAATAGATTAGTGCATATCTCTGTTGGTTCTTCCTAAAGCAATCTGTACTGGGCAAACAAGATTCCTTCATTCGCATTTACATCTGTTTGCAGTGTACGTCTATGTATTCCATGCATCCTCATTTTGGATTTATTGGATATGATGTGCTGACACTGGGGGCTTGTGGATGGCATTCTAAAAAACCTGCTGATTTTGAAAGTTATGCATACAAGAAACTCGAGTTTAACCGATCCTAGACATTTTGACAAAGAAAAATATTTACAGAAGCAGCTTCATTTGAATAACAATCAATGTAAATGCAGCAAGTTGCTGTGTCTCATACCTACAAGTGCTGTAGAATAACCTTGCTGGTGCAGTATTCTGGCAAAAGTAGTTTCATTTGGTGGAAGCCCTCCAGAACACCCGTTCCAAAAGAGAATCCGCCGTTGAGTGCTTGAGGCCATGCCTAGAGAGGAATAGCAGTCTTTGAAAATCTGAAATCTGGCTTGTTTTACTTTATTCTCAGATTGTTCTTTATAATGAATGGGACTTGGTTGCCTAAGCCTAGTGCCTTTTATAAGCCATTTAGTATGCCCTGGGATATTCTGACTGACCCCCAGAATGATGTCTCCTCCAAGTCCCGCGTGATTATCTGCTAGTCCAATGCGGATGCCTCAGCTATGCAGGGGGGTCTACAAGTGGCACCGAGATGCCTACGTTCGGACATTAGGCAGCCTCTTAAAACCAAAGTTCTATCAAAATATAATGTTAAAAAAAGAAGAGAGAAAAAAAAGAAGAGTTTTATATAGAACAAAGGGCTTACAGACTCGGGGGTACACGCTTCTGAAATGTACAGTTCGTGATTACATTTCTCCTTTATCAAGTCAGAATCACATCAGAGGAGCTACACTGATTATTACTGCCATATGTGGTCGCTGAAGTTTTCTGTCATGAATTTACATGGCTAAAGTAAATCTGTTTTAAAACATAATTGTTGAGAACTATTCCATAGTCTGGCACATTTCACTATGAAAAAGTTTACCAGGATATTCACAATGTTACACTTAATATAATCTTAACACCAGTGAACATACAGTGTTTACAAAATGTTCTTCTTCATGTTTCTACCTCTGGGTGCTTTGTGTTGTTTGGATTTTCACCCATTTCTGTGTTGTCACTTAGCTGCATTAAATGTGCCTTATTTGGGGATTTTCCCATAGAAATCAATCACTACATCTAGTCATCTTTATTTTTGCCCATCTCACTGAGACCCCAAATCCTTAGATTAACTAGTCTTTAAAATGGCTTATTTAAGGGGATTTTTAATAGCAACAACGGCTAGACAAATTGCAGTGAACCATTAAAGAGAGGCCCAACCTGATCTGATGGGGTATCTGCCAGTCAGGAAAGCTGCTCTGCTCGGAGTACAGACAGCAGCTGCAGCAATGTGCTGAGTAAGTCTCACTCCTTCCTTTGCCAGGCCATCAATGTTAGGGGTCCTAAAGAGAAAAACACCATCTCTGATAAAAATGCATTACACAGAAGTTCATGGTTTCCTGCTCCTCCTAGTTTTGTGGAGGGCATCACCATCAAATTTACAAAACTCTCTTTTAGCTACAACTCAACTAGGAAAGCTCTGTGTTATATAATTTTTGAGACACCCTGACTCCTTAGAAATTGATTTTCCATGGATAAATATGTTTTCACTAAGAACTTAAAAAAAGAAAAGGTATTTCAAGTCCATCCCGTATCAAAAGCTCATGCAACATAGTGAAAAAGATTCCATTAATAGATAAAGAACAACAAAATTTCCATGTCTATAATAGGTTAAATGCAGGATATATATACAATCATTCTATCAATCAATCTATATGTAGACTGATAACTGCACTAGGGATAAATATATCACATAGACTGAGCTGTCATTTCATAACAAGCCTTCTAAAATTGTTAGTTGATGTTAAATTCTAATCTCAGCCCTTGATTTTTCAACCCTGGAGCTGTGGAAACTTAGAAATTATACACATGCCTGGCAAATACAGCGCTCAGACACATTTGCAAAGTTCTGACTGTGTATGCTAAAGATTAGAAGTCCAAGAAAGTTGCTTAAGCATGCCTCTGTAATTATTACTCCAGTTGGAATTACTGCCAAAATGTTTATTTTGTACATGGTTTGAAGTGTATCTCGATAAACTAATCCATAAAAGTGGATTTTCTAATACTGTCATCAGTGTTTTTTTCAACTGAAATTCACCAGGAAGGGATAATTTATTTCGTGGAATACATTCTTACCTTATTGTATCATTGCCATAGCAACCCACATCTCCAATACCAAGATCATCAGCCAGTATCAGTAAAAAATTGGGTTTTGAAGGATTTGATACACAGGTTCTTGGAAGCACGAATAAAATTAACCAAATGTTTAGGCAGCTCCTGAAATTAAAAGTAAAGAGTTAATACTACAAAAACATTTGCAAGCTTTTCAATAGACTTTAAACTACTGTTCTTAAAGTTTTATCAGGACTCGCTATAAAAGCAAACGCCTACCAAATGCTGCCAGCAGATGGAGCTCCTGAATAGTTACAAAAGTTCTTGAGTTTGCTAAAACCAGATTTTTTTTTTTTTTAATTATTCACACAGTAATCTTATATGTGCACTGCTATATTGAGATTTGCACTGATCTCAGCAGATACTCCCAATAGAACGAGCGCTTGGATGCTTGCAATTCTCCTGAGGCACCCCTTGTACAGGGGGTGAGGACACTCCTGTGAAGGCTCCTGGAATGAGTGGGACAGGAGCATGGAGCAGGTTGGTGTGGAGGCATCCTGGTTATGATGGCAATGCCTTGGCTGTTGTGCCCACTGCACCCAGTGCTACACACAGCATCTGGAAAGTGCTCCTTCAGCCATGGGAGCATCTGCAAAATCAAGGTTGCCACAACTGGCTTAACCTCGGTTACCTTCCTAGAAGACCCTAAGAATATCTCAGCGCGTGTCTTGGTTGCTCAAAGTATTTGCAAGAGGCAGCTTACAGATGTTTACCTGAAGTAAAAAGCACATGCTAGAACATATCTACTGGCTGCTAGTTTATTAATAGATACTTCAATGTGACAAATGCATATTAAATGTACTATAATATGTATCATATATACTCCTTCCATGACTTATAAAAGTAGGGTAAAAGGCCTTGAAAGACCAATAGTTCTAAACCTGTATTAACTGATTAACTGCTCTCCAACTCTCAATGAGCTTCTGAAAAAAAAAAAAAAGGCAGGGGGAGATCTGTTTAAATTTTCTTAAGCACAGCATGTAAAAACCAGGAAGACCCTCAGCGAATGTCATTTCTTACCGTTGCTTTCTCTGGTAAACTTCATGGCTTCCCCTTGTGTGAAGCAGGTACATAGTTGGTTACACAAGTTCTGGTGGGGGGAAAAAAAAAAACTAAAGAAAAAAAAAAATCAAAGCGCAGCAGCTCTGGTGATCCTGTCCGTGAGGTTAGTCATTAACTGCCCTGCATTACCGCAATCACGTTGCCCGCTGCCTGCAGCTGGCTACCACAGAGGTGGACTGGACTACTAGGGCTGGGTTACGCAGGCCCTGTGTTCCTGAGCGTGTGCCAGCAGAGCCCCATGGAATTGCTACGGCAAAGCAGAAAGAGCCCAACTGAGGACAGGTAAGGTGAGAGAGCACAGCGCGCAGCTTTGCAAGACCTGGCCTGTTCTCACCTGCCAGTAACTTCAGGGGGACTTGTGAGTGTTTGGCACAAAGGCTAAATGCCCATGGCTTTAAAAGAGTGTCAAAGGTGCCAATGACTCAGTATACGCACAGAACTGTTGGCGTTCACTGAAAGGAAGTTTTTCACCATTTTACAAACAAGGTAATGATACGTAAAACTAGCATCTCACTTTTACTTAATCTCAAATTATCTTTAAGGTACAGGAAAACAATCTAAACCTTACTGTAAGCTTAGAAACTACCAAAAAAATGCCTCCAAGAAAAGTCATCCTGGAAAGTAATATTTGCGGTGTAATTCTTAGGGAAGGAACTGTAACATTCTTAGGTTTGGATGCCATCTAGTAAATTCAAGGAGGCGTTTCTATCTGAATGTTACTAAAAACTGTCCACAAACATAAATATCATTACAATTATTTCCTTGAAGGAAAATACCAAAGCTCAGTACCATTTATAAATTTAAACAAGCCAGTTTTTCTACCTGCCAACTCCAGGAACTCAAGCTGGACTTTAAAAACCTGGAAATAACCGTTCAGTTCCTAAATATTTATTTTTTGTCTAGCAAGACAAATTTTATGAGTAGAAGCAGTTTCCTACGCTTACTGAAATAAAGAGCACGACTGGTCACTTTGGACAAAGAATGACTTGGGAAATGCCTTTTCCTTGTGAATGGCCACAGACTACAGGACCTGCAGAAAATTTTGCACTGGAATCATGCAAACAGTCATGCAGAAGTCCATGTTAAACCAGCTCCACAGGGACTGGCACATGTGCATCTTCATGCTGTACGCTGAAGTAAATTAGAGATGACATTCATTCCTTCACTGTGAAAAGCAATAAAAATCTGAAATATCCCATCCATGTGAAATCCCTACTTTTCCACACTTCTTTCCCTTTCAAACCAGCACAAGAACAAAGATGTTGTCAGCTATATTAAGGAACAGGTTAAAGGTAATATGAATATTTACTTTCTATGACAACTAAAAGCATGCTTGTAAACATAAAGTCACTTCTACACACAGATAACTGAAAAGTTCCATCTTGTCTAATGAAAGATTTGTGGTGGTCTTTTTTTTTTTTTTTCCCCTCTTCCCCACCCCGTCCCCCACCCTCCAAAATCAGCATGTTCTTCAATGGGAAAAAATAGCATTTTCCTAGAAAATATTTTTCTGCCTTTTTGGCACATAAGAGCATTACAGTTACCTTGAATGTCTGAGGAATACCAAACTGGCCAGAACAGAGTATAATCCTGCCCTATGCATTTCNAATAAAAATAATAATAATAAAAAAGGGGAATCCCAACCTGTTCAGGAAAAAAAAAAAAAAAAAAAAAAAAAAAGTAGATGCTGTTATTCTGACCAGGAAAATAGTATAAAAAGAGTCAGAACCCAGGGTCAATTGATGATTTTTCCAAGTAACACCTAGGTGCTTGTTTGGCTATAGCTGAGGCAATACATGAAATTAAAAAAAAATATTAAGAAAAAAGCTTGATCTCTATTAGTTACAGAATTTTTCATAGGGTTGATGACTCTTCCCCTTTCTTTTGGCAAGATCCTGAAAGATAGTACTGAGAGCTCATCTTCCCTGCCCCCTGGCTGAGTTGGAGATTAATAGGGAAGCAGCAAGATCCCTCTGACCCAACGCATTGGCTGTTTGAAGCAGGACCTTGCTGTGAATACACATGTCAGAAGCCCAACATAATTCTTTGAAAAGCAGCCTGGATTAATGTGAAGCAAAGGACGCTCAAATCTTTTATTTGTATGGTGGTGGTGTCTCAGAATCACAGCCTGGCAGCAGGTCCCCCGAAGCCTCAATGAACTACAGCCCCATAGGACAGTGCTGAGGTGATGACCAGGCAAGTGCATGAAGGCATTAACCTGGGAGAAGGAAGAACTAGCAATGGCTCTGGTCCTTATCTTTAACGGGAACATCTTTACAATGCTTTAACAATGGAGGCAGAGCTCTACCTTTCCAGCAGCTTGTAGGCAATGTTGCGTTTAAAGGGCTCAGGGTACATGATTAAGCCAAAACTGCTGCAGTAAAAATGTTCTCAGCCTATGCTGAGTAGCTGAGGATCATCACAGCCCTCGTGAGCTGTAGTGGTGCAAAGGAACCAGACGGATTTGGACATCTAAGGAATCCCTTGATTTCCCACGGGCCTTGATAAGATTTCCAAGCTAGTACAACAGCTCTGCGGCCTTCCACTTTCTCCCCACAGGTTCATGCAGCACAGCCAGCTGGTCACAGCAGGCATACTGGTATTTAGGTAGGGACTTTGTACAGCCCCTTCCCCCTCAGGAAAGCAGCGAATTTTGAACCAGGGAGGTGCAGTGGTACTAAATGATATTTGGGTCTTAATACCGTTGGCTATGGCAGGATTAAAATTAACGCTTCCTGATTTACTGCAAGCCATTTTAGGAGCACTACCCCTACTGAAGGACTAGAAGAAGTACCAAACTTGTTAAAAAAACCCCAATTTATACATGCATATTCACATTTCTCTCTTGGGGGCAGATTACTTTTGAAAGAAGAGCTCCCACAGACATTGCTAGGATGTGATGAACCCAGTATGGAGCACTAGGGCTTGTCCGGTTTCCTGAGCTGTTAAATGAAAAAAAACTACTTAATTCATAAATCTAACATCAGTCTCTAGAAATCAGCAGAGTTACTTACAGAAATCCGAGAAAACATCAGATAGGAATTCCCTCTGTGAGACAGAACGCTACAATAAACGATCATCAAGACTAATAAAAAAGGCCAACCCCTTTTAACAGTGTGGAAAACAAACCCTCGTCTCTGTTATTCTTCTTGCTCTGAAATTCCTCTTGCTCCTTGGTGTGCCAAGCAGTCCTGATCCTCCAAGACGCATGTGGGAGGAAGCAGGCTGGGACTTGCTCCTTTTCCTCTTACTCTCCCTTCCCCCAGTCTCCAGCACAGAAACCGCCTGGGATCCCTGCCAGCAACAGCCAGCAGACTGGAACGGCCGTGCAGGTTTTACAGGAATTCCAGGCAGAGTACAAAGTCCTTTTTCTTGAAACACTGGCAGAGCGTGGCTACTGCCTTTGCTAGATTCCCTATCCAGTTAAGTCTGTGCAGATTCGGATAACAGCCTGCCACTGCTCTATTTCAGCACCTCAAAAGAGATGCTGTACATAGTAACAACACAACACTCGGAGCACCAGGGTTTTGTTTTGCTCACCTTATTTTTCCAGCCTTTCAGGCAGGATAAGAGGGCTGGCTTGTCCTCCCCCTTTTCTTCTGTCACACTGTCTTTTCCTCTTCATTGCATTTTCAAAGGTAGACCTGCCTGTGCTGAAGATATTAATTGCACTTTCTTCCCCCACCCCCAAGAAGTGGAAGCTTAGTGTTCCCTCCACCACTCACACTTCTTTTGGAACTTAACTCTGTTATAATACACTTTACCTTTCAAAAGGTCTTAAGCAATTACTTAGAGGAGCTCTCATCTATTTGTTTGTTGACATTTCAGTTCTCTGAGTTACCCGAGTACACTGAATGCTGAATTTAACACTGTGTTCTAGAGAAGTCAGCAGGAATCAGTGAGGTGGAAAGATGAAGCAGCTTAAACTATCAGATTTGTATAATACAGAGCTGCGATTATCATGGTTGGAAGAAGTTTTTTATTTGTTGACCTCCTTGCACTTATGACAGCACTCAGTTAATTTTATAAGACATAAGTTTTCAAATTGGGCTACTTTTACTCATACCTATTTGACTGTACTACTTATTTTGTATGATTACTTAACAGCTTATGATGATTCTGGAGCTAAGATTTTTCTTAAAAAAGCTGTATTGCTCAAAAATTACATCATGCTTTGGGAAAGATGGACCTTTAAAGGTTGCCAATAACGTAAGTATTAATTTCCATCTGTCTTTGGTCCAAATTATGACTAACTTGTCCGCCAGCCTTTCAAGACTGTTTACATGTTTCTCACTGTGTGATCACTGCTGAAGATGTGCCCATGCTGCTGCTGGCATGTCTTAAAAACCCAACCAATCAAAAAGAATAAAAACAAAAAGAACCAAATAAAACCCCAAACCAATCCAACCCTCCCACGCATTTAAATTTTTTTCCCTGATAACAAAACTATCTGGAAGCAAAGGTCACACTCTGCTAGCAGAGATCTTGCATACTGTTCCTCACCACTACGTTGGTGACCCAATACAGCGGTAACAGCTGTGATTACTTACCATCCTCAACAGAACTTATCTTTAAAGAAAGATTTATTCAATTTTATTTTTTTTAGAAAAAGAGCTTCGTAACAATGAAGCACAAAGGAGATGCTTTTTATCTCTGCGTTTTGAGCCCTGCAGTATTTCCTAACTGGTTTTTCACTGCGCCTGAGCACAGGAAGCTGCTGTTTACTCACTGCTGCACACAGGCAACTTCTCTGCCAGCAAAACCTTAATTTTTGAGTCATTGTGTGCTTTATACTGCCAATTTCTGTCTGGTTTTTCACACGTCTAAGTAATAAAAGCAAACACTGGCATTCATATAGTCCCTTCTACCTTTGACAAGTTTTCTGAGTTAACTTAGAGTAGTAAAGAACATAAATATTGAAATGACACCAACAGAAATTTGTAAAATTGTTTTATGTCACACTTAGGAAAAAAACATAAGAGATAAGAGAAAACTGTTAATCAACTAAACTGGCTGAGCAAGTAAAATGTTTGCAGGGGTATTCGAGGGGGGAAACAAAACAACCACAAAAACCAAACTAAAATAATCTTTTTCCATTTACTAAACTTGAGCACTAATTTCTCTAGTTCTAGCAGCATGCGTATTATAAACTCTGCCTCCACCTATTCCTGCAAAAATACAGCTGTTAATACAGTTCAAAGCCCTAAAATCTCTGCAATTTCACTGCAAACTGCAGTGTAAAGTCATGTCTCCTTAGAAAGTCTGGCTAGGGTCACACCACTGCAGGGTTTTTGTTTTGTTTGGGTGCTGTTTGGTTTTGGGTTGGTTTGGTTTTTTTTGGGTTTTTGTTTGTTTGTTTTGGTTTTTTCTTTTTTTTAAACTAGTATTGGCAAGATCACTTTTTACAAGTTGTAGTTTGTAAACCTATGGTCCTGTTTTACCTCAAACCAGGACATTCCACCCTCAAACCAGGACACCTATGTATACTGCTACGAAATATTTTTGACCATTAATTCCAATATGATTCCCAAATGGACCTTGTTTTTCTAGAACTGACATTGAAACAGTGCAAACTATTAGTCCATAACATTTTTATTGGCATCTTATATGCACTAAAATTGCAGTTTGCCAAATCAGCATGCACCAGGACCTCTTTCTGAAAAGCAAAATGCTTCTCTCTCTTTTTTAACTGTTGTGGAGGTATACTGCACATCAACATTTTGTACTTCGTATGGTTTGTCATACAGGTTATTGTTACCCAGCTAAAGCTACAGATCTGTTCAAAAAGCTATTCACAACTTGAGGACAATCCCTCCCTACGTCAAAGTCATTCCATCTCAGGTATTACTCAAGTTCTCAACAATATTTCTGTAGAGATAACAAAGCAGTACAGGAAGCAATAATGACTCCAACTACTATGTTTGGATAGAGTACAACCATGATTTGTGGACTATAGGGGCACAACTGCAAACATCTAGAGTTCTGCATAAGTCTAGTATTTCTTACCGCTGCCAGCTCAGCACTGTACACTAGGCTCTCTGCAGAGTTCTCCAATTGTCTTCCTTCATCAGACATAAATTAGGCAGAGATTAGGCATATACCTCCACAGCCATCTCTTACATGCAAATATGCAAAACCAGTCTCCATTCAAGCCCTTTACCACACCAGACAGGATTTCGTTAGACAGTTGACTAATGGTGAAGAATGAAGGGGAAAATCTCTGATCAATATTCCTTTTCTTTATTTTCATCCACTTTGCTTCCCAGAGAAAGGACAAAATTATTTTCCAACAGCTTTGTCAGCAGAAGACTCAGTACCACAGGACATGTTAGTAGACATCCATCTCACAAACTTTGTGTGCTATCACCTTCCTTATCACACCAACAGAATGGGAAGGTCCCACAGCACGGCTGCAGCCACGGCTTCCACACCACATTGTACACGGAGAGCTGCTCTGGGACTGGAGTCAGTGTCCTGCGATGCTCTTCTATGGCTCTTCCAATCTTCCTTACTACAGTGTCAAAGAGGGGCTCGGTGTCAGCCGACAGAGGTTTGGCTTCAGAAGGGTCTCGCGATAGATCAAACAGCAACGGAGGGTCATGATGGGTCACGCCTTCCCCAAAACATGGGCAAATTCCTTTTCCATAACAAGCCCCAGCCCCAGGTGGATGAAAGACAGGGGTCACATAATGAGCCTTCCAGATGGCTCCACCTGGCAGGGAAGAAATCTTATGGCACAATGACAAGACGATAGAGGAAAATGGAAAGTGCCTTCAAGCAATAGGAGTACAGTTATTTACTAAGATGACCTCTTTGCACACACCCTGGCACCCCCATTACCACAAATCAGATTCTTTGTGTGGAGTACTGACTTTGAAGGTAGAAAACACTAGAAATATGAAGAAAGCCCCATTAAATTTCCAGTGCAGTATTAGACAGCCTGTATTCCCACCCCACTTCTATAGGTTTGTTACTTACAAATATTTCTTTGTTGTAAGACATGTCCAGCTAGCCAGAGTCACTGGTATGTAATGCAATACAATTTCAAGTATCTCAGAAATCAGTGCTGATAAAAACCCATCATGTAATAAAACTGTTAATTAGCAAGAAGGAAAAAAACCGTTTCGCAGCTACCATGGAACAAACAGTTATACTTACTGTCTTTTTGGTGCCACCGCACTGCATGCAAGTAGGACCCACAATAGTGAAATAGGAACTCGTGCTCTGACTTTTCAGCTCTTCCTTGCAGTAAAGGCACCAAGTTTCGTCCATCAATCACCCTAATGTAATAGGGAGGAACGTATTCAGGCAGGGACAAACATGACAATGAATTGCATACTTATCACTGCCTTTGCATTGGCTGCACCAGTGCTTGAAAGAGCATACAGAATAATTAGGTCATAGACTTAGAGCAGCCAGCAGACTGGCAAGCCAGTATTTAGATCCCTAGATTTTATTTATTTATTTATTAATAGCCGAGTCAGCTTACTCCATTTAGCAATATGTAAACAATATTTAGAGCTCAGTCTAGCAGAAAAAAGTAATTCAGGAAATCAATACCAATCTCATAATCGTCTACATGTAGCAATTTTCAAAGGAGTTTAAAGAAATCTGTTGAGCAAGGATGGGTTTAATGACTTTAGGAGGTATTTGTAAGTGTCCATAAGTCAAGTCAGTTAGTACCAGGACAACCTCATCCACCAATTCTTTCCTGAACTCATTCAGGAACCTGGGGTTGAAACCAGCACCTGGTCTTTGGCAGAAGCAACTCATCTGGCCTTGAGCACACCTGTGGGCACATCTGGGAGAGCATATTCGCTAATTTAAAATCTCAGACCAGGCTTGAGACTAAGCAACATTTGTTGGATCTCCAAGGATGAGGGTAAATTTTTAGCAGTTAGCTCTCCTATCAATTTCTTCTGTTGAAAACACCTCCATACCTGTCCTGTGGCAATATTCCTCCAGCCAGGTGAACAAGCGTGGGATAAATATCCATAAGACTCGTAGGTTCATCAATAACTGTGCCTGCAGGTAACACTCCTGGCCACCTAAATACTCCTGGCACACGGATTCCTACTTCCCAGCCTCCCATGCCTTTTCCACCTGCAGTGAAATGAATCAACATACGGCAGTTAAGAGGGTTGTGTTTGCCTCTGCATTGGCTTGTTGCATTTGAACGCACAGAAAAAGACGCAGTAATACACTGCTTATCCAACAGATTTGACTCAATTTGCATTGGACTTCACATATTTTAGAAGGCTTCAAAATGTGACATATAACTCATCCAAACCTAGAAAGAGAGGGGGAGGAAATCTCTATTTTTAACTGTGACCACAGGTGAGAATAGGAATAATAATTCTGCCTTTGAAAACCTATGTTCAGCAACAATAAAACATCTTCAGCCTTCTGTTATCCTCCACTTCACGGGCTGCCTGCCCTCACCTGTGTTATTGAAAAGTTTCACAGTAAAAGAAAAGAGGGGGAGCTGGAAACTGGAAGAACTCACAAGACTGAAGAAATACTTGATATTCTCTTTAAACCTACACAAGACTTACGAATTAGTATCCTGGTTTAATAAACAGCTAAAAAAAAATATCTTTTTTTAGTAGCCATGAATTCCCTTCAAAGACGTGTGCTTAGCACTTATATTTCCATATGCCTTATGCATCGCTTCCTTTTCCGAAGCTGAGATTTGGACCTGACTCTCCTGATGCTAAATGCAACATCTCTTAACTCAGAAGCAAAAAATCTGAACCTGTGAAATCGCACCACATACACTTCACTTCAAATGGCAGGAAAATATCTTTTCTCAACATGCTACTAACAGAAGCTAACCTAACAAAGCATCCTGGTGCCAGTGGCATGAAGACAATATTTACCTAACGCCCAAAAGAGAAACCTGTTTTAATTCATATATTCATTATGGAATAAACATTGTCTCTGTTAAGCCGTATCAGGCTTATGAATCAGTCTTATCATCCACAAAGAGAAGCACTTTCTCAAGCAAAAGCAGCAAGTGAGATGGAGGATGAACACGCTAACCAGAAGCCCTTCTCTTTCATAAAGGACAGCAACTTCCATTGCTCAGCAGCAGAGCATCCACCTCATGGGAGCCAAAATCCCATGTCTTTGACATCTGCTGTGCCCTGTGAAGCAACTCAAGAAGGTTTTGAAATGGAAGAGATCTGTTTTTGGAAAATAAAAACATCAAAAGTTTGGGCAAGAGGTGGATGGTTCATTGGTGATAACAGAGCCCAAGCCTGACATATATTGTCATGTGATGACTGGACTCAAGATTCCCTCGAACCTAGACAATTCCATGATTCTATGTTCCTGACAGGTCACGGGATGAGGTGCTCTGATGACACAGAGCTGCTGGCGTAGATGGGAGAAAATGCAATGAATGCATATTCTTTTGGCTTGAAAAAAGCCACTGCACTGCTCAGCAGGTTGAAGAATGATTCACAAACAAAGTGACAAGCAGGAGGTAATGAGTGAGATACTCTTAGACCACCAAGGCCATTTTGATTTTATGCTAATCACTGGTTTGGGGTGGAATAGAAAAGCATGACTTGTTGCTGCAAGTCATCTCACAATGTGCCCTTACTCTATTCTGTATTGATTAGCTGGAGAGCAATGATTTCTGGAACATAATGAGAGTAAGAAAGGAGAAAATAAGGAAACAGTCCTATTGTGGAGAGAGCAAGAAAAGGCTCAGAGAGAGAGAGAGAATTCAATATAGAGAACTATCACATTTTTTCTAGCGCCTTGTACTTGAGAACACCAAATAATTTACAGGTATCAAGCTAGACAATACCTTTGTCAAGGAGGTGTGTAATAACATTTCCACTTTACTGAAATAAAATGTGACTTTAAGATTAAAGCACCTCTGTATGTCACCTATATTTCAAGCTAAAAATGCAGTTCATTCCAGCCTTGATAGCTTCAGCCAGGCAAATTCATTCCTTCTGATTCTAACATTCATGTAAAGTCATAGTGTTTTTCCTACCTTTATAAATACCATTCCAGCCACCTAGCTGTGCAGATCCATCCTGAGCCTCCAAGTGTCCTCCATGATCAGAGGCAAAATATGTAAATGTATGATCTTTCAAACCTTCTTTGTCAAGCGAATCCAGAATTTTGCCTTAAATTTAAGACGACAGAAAGCAAGGTTCCTATTAACCAGTTAGAAAGATCGAACCACATTTATAACATTTCAATAATAATCTTTTGCAATGCCCTATAAGAAGTTTTTAATATCTTAGATTTCTCTAGGTATTTTGGCCTTATTAGCTTTCCTGCTTTAAAATACACAGGGGCACGTGTTGGAAACAAATCCTTCATGGAGAATACTTACCCACCATCCAGTCCATTTCTTCTACATTGTCTCCATATAAACCATGACGGCTCTTCCCAAGAAATTTTTTTGTGGTAAAAAGCGGGGTATGAACATGTAAAAAGGAAACAAAGAGGAGGAATGGTCCATGCCTGTTTCTTAAAAACAAACAAACAAAAAATATTTTTTTGTTGTGTGTTTGGAATATTTTTGAAAGGTTTCACATTCATCTATGCACTGACACACACATTGGGTCTAGACTGCACCCACATCTAGTGCGTCTGCACTGATCCTGTTGCACACGTTTCAGGCAAAAAGAAAACTGTCAAGAAAGATCCTTTTCAGCCAGATTATTTTCAAATTGTGTAAACGGGCATAGTGTTTGCACAGTGCTTAAGTGAATCAGATGCCTAATTTTTTAATTAAATGCAACTGGATACAGTCTCATATTTACTTGTATTCATATGGCTTTTCTACGATGGCCACTTACAACTTTCAATATATTTGTTTTCACAAACTTTAGGAAAAGAATAGTTACTTTCCCTGTCTTACAGAAAGATGCTCGATGCACAGAAATATTATAGAAGGCTGTGCAGGTAGAACTTTAATCTAGAAAATGAATGATCTTACTTGGCTTCCTTCTCAATCCATAAAAATAGATTCAAAGTGTTTTGAGATTTTCACATAAAATAATTTTGTGCATCACACACATTTTATCTAGGTGTTTTGAAGGGTTTATGATGAAGAGCACAAATGAGGCTTGCAGAGTGAAGTAGAACAATTGGCTGGTTAATCTTGGAGTAATATAGTAATTGCATATTACAGGGCATAGCGAGATGGTCATGTACCATTTGGTTAAAACCCATCTCATTTACTGTAGCTTCCAATGCGAGTTAGTCACAATTAAAATTTAAGTGCATTGGGTTTCTAAATAGAGAACTTGGATATGAGTTTCAAAACAGTTATCACGATACAGCCACAGTTACTGGAGAAAAATACTCTATTCCAAATCCCCAGAACACCCTGGCCCCTTTAAATAAAACTACAGACAATTATTTACCTTTCGATAAATGACACTGCCTCCTTCAACATGAGGGAAGCAGTCCTCTCTAACCTCATCGGCTGCTCAGTTACATCGTGGTTCCTCATCAGGATACAGTTCCAATAGTGCACAAAGCCGTAACTGGAGTACCAAGAAATGAAGAAAAGGCTGCCCACCAAAGTAAAACAGGCAGTTATCTTCCAGCGGATGGAAATCAAACCAGTCAGTTTTCCAGTAGTGAGAGTCAGCACAGCAAGAGTAATTATCTGACTGTAAAGCCAAAGCTTAGCTTGAAGGGCTACATCCAGCTCTGGAGGTTTGTTTTCTTGACAGTTGTTTAGAAGTGTGAAAGGCATACCATAAAAGTAGTCAAACCCATGATTTAGAGGATGATGACAATGATCATTGAAGGTCTCACAGTTTACACCTTGATGCCACTTTCCTGAAGGTTTTAAAGCATGAAAGATATTAGAACATTAAGGTAGACAACTCAAAAGGAGCCCAGGGTAGCATCATCAGCATCTGTTTGGGAATTAGGCAAGTCACTCCGTTTTTCAACAGAGTATCAATGCATTCTCCTCGTGCACAAGGATGCTGGGTGAAACCAGTGCCTGATCAGGTGATTGTCATACCTTAATGGGTGATCACCAAATGGACATGGGATAAACAGAAAAATTTGCAAAATGCTTAGCTACTCAGCTAAGGGTCACATAAGGATGGGATTTCCTGAACTTTAAATGAGGATCAGGGAATTAAGGTACTTTAACTTGCTGGCTGCTTTAATACATTCCCTTCCTAACTTTCAATTGTTTACTTTCAACTTCATTTTAATGTAAAGTTACAAATTTAGCGGAAAATCCAGTAAACTTTTGGCCAATATTAACAGATTATCGTGATCACCAAACTCAGGAAGATGATTTCTCAGGCATGTCCCAACTCCATAAGAAAAGGAGAAGAAAAGGCTGTAAACAAACTTTTCACTCTAACCCTGCCCAAAATAGAGCAAACAGAAAGAAGCCATTGTCTGCTTAGAAAACATGCTGGATCAAAGGACCCTGAGGTTTGCTGGGTTAAGTGATTGCCAAGTAATTACAGACTCAGCCAGGAAGACTACAGTCCATTAGTTCATGATTCAATGCAGCCACATCTATTTCCAGCACTTAGAGATGACAATGAATTTGGCACAGCTGGCCTCAAACCCGCTGGCTTCAAGGGACACAGTGCTTACCCTCCCTACACATTTATGTGAAGGGATCCATTGTGGCAGTGTTTGTCACTTGACAGCAATAAAAGCAAATGCAAGGGAAAAGAGAGACTTTGCCAGTTGATTTGAGAGATATTTGGCAAAAGAATGATTGAATCTTGAGACTGCTGAGTCTGACGAAAGTCACAGACAGGAAGATGCTCTGGGGCAGTGTTTCCCCAACACCTTTGTATTTTGGCTTCTTCTGAGGAAACAGCCACTGTATCATGCCTCTTGGGGACCTCATGACTTCATCTGGGAGACATCTCCTCTGTGGGTACAAACTTTGTTCCCTTTCTTTCCCTATCCTCTTTTGTTCCTCTGCCTCTTGCCACCTAAAGGCAGATGAAATACTTAATGACGTTGTTACAAACAAAACATCTACGTTGACAGAACTCCCACAGTGGACCAACCTTTGAAAAATCTTAGGCGGAGTAAAATAAATGCTCATCCATTATAATAATGAGACAGTTTTTAATTCTTCCTGTTTTGGGTGCCCTGTACAGGCATTAGCATTGTCTTAAAACCCTTCAGACTGCAGTATTACAGAATCACAGTATCTCCTAGATTGGAAAAGACCTGTAAGATCATCTAGTCCAATCATTAACCTAACACTGACAAGCCCACCACTAAACCATGTCCCTGAGCACTATATCTACATGACCCTTAAATACCTCCAGGGATGGGGACTCCACCACTGCCATGGGTGACGCGTTCCAATGCCTGATGACCTATTCAGTAAAGAAATTCTTCCTAATATCCAATCTAAACTTCCCCTGGTGCAACTTGAAGCCATTTCCTCTTGTTCTATCACCTGTTACTTGACAGAACAGGTTGACTCCCACCTCTCTGCAACCTCCTTTCAGATAGTTGTAGAGCGCGATGCAAATAAGAGGGTGTTTAGCCCATCAGCCTTGTGGAGAGGATTTGTATCTGTGATTAACTGACCGTTTTTAGTGAATACAATCCCTACATTCCCTTCATATAACTAGTTAATTCTTCAAGGTCACACCAAAACATTTCCGCTTACCTATCAGTCCAGTGGTATAGCCTTGTTGCTGTAGCAGCCTGGCAAAAGTAGTTTCATTGGCAGGGAGCCCTCCTGACCCGGCGTTCCACTGCAGCGCTCGGTACCCATTGCTGGACGCCATCCCTGAGAGAAACAGCTCCAGTCATTCCTGCTGGCCTTTCACACTCTACCAGCGGAGGCCAGGCTGCTCCCGCCAACCTCCACATCAGGAGCTCATCCTGAAGCCAGCAGAATTCCTCACAAGACATAAACCCGAGCATGTCTTGTAGGCAGCCACATCACTGTGTCTAAGTACTTCAGGTAGTCAAAAGTTGTATTTCAAAACAAACACTGCTTGCTACCAGTTTTACCATCAAACTGAAATAAATCACTGGTGACAGTACATGGTAGATTTTACTTTCTGCCTTTCTGAAGAACTATGATAATTTAGTCTCTCTGCTCTTCATCTAAAATGAGAGATAACACTTGCATTTCCCTACCTCAGAGGGATGTTGTATCATGTTAGGTGAGACATAGTTCACCCAACATGCACAGATTTTGCACTCAAATCTCAAAGTAGGGATTTCATTTTCCTATATAGCACCTAGAGAGAGTTGGATATCTATGAAGTCCTCCATAAGGCACCTTACGTAGATGGGGAATGGATGCAACACTCCATTTTTCACTAGAGTTTTGTGACTTTCTGCACTTCATCGGCAATGATCGCATTTCTCTTGGGAGCCGTGTTTCAATCCCTTACCTCTAATCATCACCGTCAGGAGGAATTCCATCAGTTTGCCCTAGGCTGTGTTGCAGTGAGGAAATGAGGAAATGTTGCAGTAAGGATATATGCTGTTGCCGTTTCTCTATACCTATCAATTTTCCATAGAGCTCCCACATCCTACAAAAATCAGGCTAAATATGTCAGCTGGTGAGGCAGCGGTTCCCATTCAGAAGTTACTTGTAGAAAGTTTGAGCCTCTAGCAGCGTATCTTCTATCTCAGGTTGAGGAAATAGCTGAATTCTCCTGTTCCAATACTTAGCAGCTATTGTAGTACCTCAGCACCACATGCAGAAATTTGTAATTCAGAAAGGGCCCAACCTGATCTAATGGCGTATCTGCCAGTGAGAAAAGCTGCTCTGCTCGGAGTGCAAAGCGGCGCTGCGGCAATATGCTGAGTGAGTTTCACTCCTTCTCTTGCCAGGCGGTCAATGTTCGGGGTCCTAAAATACAATTTCAAGTTTAACAGAAGCAAGGTAATCTGAAACTTGTTTTAATAAATTGCCAAGAGGAAGTACAGCTTCTGAACAGATCCTTAAAGAAAAACATTTAAAAAAATCTTGTCTTTACATACTCCAGGACTGATATAGTAACAAGTTTGATACAGTGGGTGAAGTGGGTTGTGGCTACTGGAGAATCCATTCTTGGGACACAGCCATAGAGTGCATTTTGCAACACTGAAAAGAAACCCAGGCATTGTTGGTACTGTTTAGCTTGAAAATAAAACTAAGAAAGGCTGATATTTAATAATAATAATACTAAATTATTTATGAATAATAAA
>VZSZ01003207.1:988-113474 GCA_013398815.1 Ibidorhyncha struthersii | reverse complement strand
GACAGCGGGGGCTGGGCTGCCCCTCCGCCAGGGGTGCGCAGAGGCAGAGCAGAGGCAGGACACCGTCCAAGGAAAGCGCAGCTCTGCGGGACAAAGTTCACTGTGTGAGCACAGCTTCCACCAAAATAAAATTAAAAAAAAAAGAAAAAAAAAAGAAAAAAAAAAGAAAAAAGTGCCTTACAGGAAACGGGCTGGATGCCGCCTGGGAAAGCACCGGCCCCACCGGATGCCCCCACCCTGAACCCCACCNATATATATTTAATAAATAAAGCTGATCTTTTACTTACTCCATCCTCCCTCACTTGCTTGCTGGAGGAGCTTTGCTCTCGCTTTCCTCTTCGTGCCAGGCTTTCTGGTCTTTGCTTCTAAAGAGGGGTTCTCAAACGCACAGCTTGGATATTCTTATCAGGGTAATTAGTGGGTGTCTGTTGCCTTTAAAAAAAATCTGGTGAAAGGCGTTTCATGCCGCCTGGCGCAGGGGAGGGCGTCCCCTGCCTGCCCCTGGCAGCGAGTACTGAGCAGGGAACAACTATTTTAAAGTAGAAGCTGGAGATACAGCTCCTCTGATGGCCAAGGCTAACAGAACTTTAGCAGTAATTGAGTGGGAAGATCATAAATCACAGGCAGTGAAACTATAGGTGACGTCATGCTGCGTGGAGAACCACCCTATGGATGGAAGCAGAATAGCTGTGGCTAATGCAGCGGGTAAGCCGGCTAGCCCCCCTGAGATCAAAAAAACCCGATTATTGTAGTCTCGCGTTGGGGTGTGCATACCAACTCTGGCAGGCGGGCTAACTCCTACTTGTGTTATTATAGCTCCTCTGCCTGTGAGCCCTCTCCTGTGCCAGCGCCAGTACTTAGGTGGCTTCATGGTCCAGCTTGCCGTGCAACTTCACGAGCCCATGGGGCACCGGACCCCTCTTTTTACTGACAACGTGTGCTTATGATGGTTTAAAAAGAGGGTATAAATGTGTCCTGCTATAATCCACTGCATAAGGGCTTTAGTCAAAGAAAGACAGAAAAAAGGGTAGAGGTTCTTGGTGTAGGTAGATATATTATTGCTCAGAGGCCAAAATAAATACTAGTACAAAATACCATGGTAAGGTGGAGTAAACAATCAGAACTCATTAACTAGACCTTCATAAATACAATGTTTTATTGTTAGTCCTTCAAGCCAATCTATTTTGCAAACTGAGTGATGTAACCATGTGGATGTGTGGATCCCCAACATACAGGAATAACCAAAGAAACTAGCTTTAAATTCAGCCCCCGCAGTAATCCAAACTTCATGGCTGGGCCAGTTGCACAGCGTCTAAACATCAGTGTTTGCAGGGGGTGTATTTCCCATCACAGAAGAAGCCTGCAAGTTCCAAGAAAGAACATTTTGTGATGGGAGCTCCTTGTTAGCAGTGTCTTTGCTGCCGTATATAGAGACCCAGCTCCCTCCAGAGCAAGACCCTGTCACACAGTGCAGAAACAGAGAATGGGCCGGGCCCCTAAGGGTCAAATGTTAAAATTTGTAAACATTTGAGTAACCTGGTCTAGTGGAAGGTGTCCCTGCCCCTGGCAGGGGGGTTGGAACAGGAGGGTCTTTAAGTTCTCCTCCAACTCTAACCACTCTACGATTTTGTTATGTTTGAAAATGTTCATCAACACTCAGTGCTCTTCTGAGTATTGAAGAGGTGGTAATAAGGTTAAAATGACATTTGTCTATCATCAGCTGCATCAATATTTGAAGAGTCCCATCTAACACTATTTAAAATCAGAGCCTGGTGCATATACTTGCGCTGGTAGGCTTGCATATCATAACAACTGAACAGTCATTGCACTTAAAGATACTTATTTAAGAGATTAGATAGTTTAAACAAAATTTATTAGTTATAGTCAAAATATGGTAATTATATTATTAAGTGTACAGTTCTTAGAATAACAAACCAGTCTCTGCTCTTCAGCAGATCCGTGTTGTTTTTTCAGCTACAATTACAGATGCTGTGATAGCATTTCTTGACGTGTGACTGGAAGACAAAGAAGAAAAGTTCAGAGACCCGGGTGATTTGCACGGCAGGTAAGATTCCCTGGCTACGGATCCCTTGCAGAAATTAATGTGGTTCATTATTGTGGCACTTGCCCTAAGCAGTGCTGCCAGAAGTGGGAAGACTGGAAGTTATGATGAATCCTTCCTTCTGGGGAGCACTGGGCAGAGAATAGGAAAAGCCTCCATGTAGTTCTTACGTGGGTCAGTAGCTCAAGTAAAGCAGAATCAGATGGTGATTAATTTGGTGGGCCTGTGACTGAAATGACCATGAAATACTTGCCATAGGATGTGCTGTTCTGGGAGGCCAGTCTGCTCCTGTCTTTGGCTGCAATCCTTTAAAAAGTTTTGGTCTCCTGAGCAAAAATAAATATTTATTTAAGTGTAGTTTGGGTAATTTTTTTTCAAAATGTGAAAGCTTTAAAAAAAGACCTAATGATCATAGAACACTCGGGGCTACCATAGCTTTTGGAATGAAGACATAATATTATCATTAAAATAGGCTCAGTCTTACTTTTGAAATCTTGATTTAAGACAATTAACTTGCTGATCATTCTTTTCTCAGATGTTCAAACAGAGAAGCAAGATGCCCCAGAAAGAAAAGTGTATTTGCAGGGCAATCTCCTTTCAGTAGCTGATGCTGCCTCCCTGAAGATAAGAAGTGAAGTCCTTTCCATCACCACTGGTTGTGCTGTAATTTCATGGGGTCTCATCATAATCCTGTTCCCTTGTTTTACAAATCGATAATAAGAAGTAGGTGGCAAAGAACAAAGGCAGTAAGTCATTCAAAGGCAAAAGTGAGTGTAATGAGGCCAGTTACCCCAGCCAGAGCTTTACACTGACGGCTCTCCTCAGACCTGGGGGCTGTTATTTGACAGCTATTTACTAAGCTAAAAGGCAGCCCATAAAAATAAACAAAGCCATCATTTAAAGGGTGATGACATTGGTCACTTGTGGATTCACAGTGAGCACCTTGACAGTGGTTTCCTGAAAACATGAATGTCTGTAAATGTTGAGAAACAGTATTTAAAATCAAGTTTCATTGCTTAGAAACTGCTAGTCCTTAGCGTTGCTGTTTCTTTCCTTGGTGAGGTTCTACAGAAGCTGAAGGACCTCCACATCACCCTGTAATGTAGATCACACACAAGAAAGAGGTATAAACCAGAATCTTGAACTCAAAGTGCCCACATTTCCAAGGCAAAACAGAACATCTCTGGCCTTTTTTAAATTCTGCCAGCTTTAAGAAGTAGAAGAGAAAATATGTAGAAAGCAAAGGTTAAAGTATCATTCTTGTCTTACCCCTATTGTCTAGAAAGAGGTTGATAGATTTCATGGAGTGAATGAACATAAGTAACTGGTTTATAAATGGTTGATTAATTTTAGCAATGATTAATAAGAAATAAATGAACTGTCTAATGGCAGAAAGTCAAGTCTCTAACTAGCTCATGTGTTTGAGTTTTGGAAGTATCCCAGTCTTCTGCTGAGGCTAGTAAAATCTTTATAAGAAAAAAAACACCCAAAACATTCCTGAAGTGTACAAGAGAAAAACACTGAAGCGCCCATGAGAAAACAATGCTAACTGAAGTTGAATCCTGAAAAGCAGGACAGTAAGTGTTTGCTCTTTATATCATATTACTAGTAATTTACTTAGGGATTTTTTTTTTAAATTACTATTTAATTACAATTTTTAGAGAGGATAAAAATCTCTACTTATAAAATACTATGTTCTGATGTGACACTCAATGGAAATTGAGGCAACATTGTGTCCATTCCAGTTTCATGGTGCAGACAGGTGCTATGTGAGGTTTTCTTTCTTATAATCCTGATTTTGACGTTTCCAGATACTGCGATTGAATGCTGATATTTTGCTTTGCCCCTGAGATGCTATTTGTCAGAAACCGTCAGCCTTGCTTGTCATAGTGCTCAAGCATAGACATCACAGATACCAACTTGCATGTTCAAGGACAAAACTGTTAAGCTATGGGGCCAGCCAGGTTCTCAAAATGTTGCATCATGATCTCCACAGAAGGACACCTAGCTTAAAATACTGAAAACTATGTGATCTTGTTGGTGATTACATGCTGAAGTCAAGCTGAAGCACTTGAACAGTGTGTGTTCAGGAGAGTTCAAAACCAGCTTAAAGATATTGCTATTATTCTAAAGCAAAACCTGTTATTAACACCACATTTTTATTATTAAAAAAAGGGTAATAATTCTTTTCTTCTTCTTTAAGTTTCAAAGATCTCCTTGTCAGTAAAACAGACAAATATTTTATAACTAATATTTAAATGAAAAGAGATCAACAGATTTTCAACCGCTTAATTTACATGCCCAAATGTTGCTCGCTACTGCATTAGAAAACATTTTCAGTATCAAAATTTAGATTTTAGGGGGTTTGTAAGAGGCTCTTGAAATCCATCCTTGAACACTATCTAGGTCACCTTGGGCTGTGACTGGTATAAATGCAACTAGATTGCAATACTGTATTGTGACTAAGCGGTAAAAATCAGTCTTAGTAAATGATCTGCACTGAAATAGTAGTGCATTGATCAGATGGAAAAAAAGAAATGTGAACAAATTGATTAGTATCTGACAGATAGGATGTTCTCAAATCCTGCTTTTATATGATCCTATAACTTCTGAAGAACCTTCCAGTGGTATTTCTCTTTCTGAAAGGCTAAATCTACAAATGGTGTACTTTGATACAGTTGCATAGATTTATTTCTGTATCTCTAACCTGAAGGTATCTTTTCAAAACAACTTATGCATGTGTGTTTATACAAGAATACTAGATGAGATGAGTCTTTCATTCAGCAGCAGTTAGATATTAGTAAATCGGGTATTTTAAAGAGCACACAAAAGGTCCAGTTGGAGAAACACTGGCTGCCTGCCCGGCTCTCACTGGCATCTTCAGTTGATGTCAGTGGGAGTTCTCAGCATGGGAGCAGAGAGGAATATCTGCTTCGCTCTTCCAAGGATGTTCACACAGAAACCATTGCAGTACCAGGCACTGGGGAGCTTCTGATAGAGGCATATATATAGTTAATCTGGTTTTCAGAGCTTTTCTGATGGTTTCAGTCTGACAACATAGCTTTTCCTGAAAGACAGAGCTTCAGAAAATAATACAGTTGTCAAGCTGATGGCTACTTTATCGGATGAACAAAATTTGATACACAGCTGAAAAAAAGGGTCCTGTAAGCCAGCTGTCCTGCCTGTAATTCTGCCTGAAGGGAACGAGTGTGAGTGCGTGGATTTGTTCAGTTACCTGCAGGGCTATGCGATTCATGTTTCTGAATGGGAGCTACAGGGAATCTGTTGCAGGAAATGTTATCTACATTTATTCACATTTCAGTCTTTTTGTTTGTTTGTATTTTTGAAGGCTGGACATCAACAGAGACTACCACTGTCTTCAACATGTAGGCTATCTGGCCTTCATGTGCCATGACTGACTGTGCCAGCAAGACAGGTATTAATCCTCTCTCCCTTTGTGACTCATTATTGGGTCTCCTGCAGAGAGAGAGCAGGAGACCATTACAAGGGACATGGGGAGTTTCCTAGAGCTGGAATGAGAGCAAGAGCTCCAGTGACTTATTGGTTATTCCTTGAAAACTAGTCAGATGCAGGGCCTGGCCCCAAGAGGGAAATAAATGAGGAAAGGAGAGGCAGCACAGACCAGACTGGGGACGCATGGTCTCTCAGTTAGTTCTCAGGTATGAAAGCAGAATGCACATTTGTCACAATGGGGAAAAAAATTCTATCTCGATACGTGCTCCCAGACGAGTGTGCCCATCAGTGCAGGAACATGCAGCGCCCTGCAGAGGTTTCAATGAACTGTTTTTATTTGGCTGAAGAAAGCTTCTCATGAGCGTTTTATCCAAACTATCGTAAATAGACTAAACCTGGGAGTTATACAGTCTAAAGGGCATTCTCTATCCTTGGAGGCTATTTAGTCAACCTTTTACCAGTCCCAATGTAAGTGTTTCACCTAGAGTATAATTAATGTTTTTTTTTCTTCATTCTTTTCATGTGACTGTGTCATTCTGGCACCAATTTTGTTGATGCACTTTGCAAAGCTTCAAAGGATCTTTGCTCCAAGGACACGTAATCCAGAGTTGTTAATAGCAAATGTAGTGTTACTAAGAATGAATGTAACCTTGAGCAGCGTAGAACTTGGGACCAGTAGTATTCACTGATGGCATTTTTATCTAATGAAAATGTGCTAGTTTATACAAGATATATGATGTCCTGTATTCCCCCGTTGTGTCATGATGGATGGTTTGACTCAGGGAAGCAGTGTTGTATATGAGAGGACCAAACCTATAAATTCCTGAGGCTAGCAGAAATCATATCATCTATTTTACATGTATGAAGATTCTATTAAGCTTACTTCACTGAGGAGTGAATAGGGGATTTCTCTTTTTATCTCTTTCTGTTTTTTGTTGGTTTTGTTTTTTTTTGTTTGTTTGTTTGTTTTTGTTTTTGTTTTGGTTTTTTTACTACTTGGATTATGTATTTGTTTATTACCTGGATTACTTTCTAGGACCTGGTTAGCTCGCAGCCAACAGCTCAAACACCCCATCTGAGATTAAGCATTGTTAGTCTTTCTAAGGCAACAAGAAATTCTTATTCTTTCTTATTCTTATTCTTATTCTTATTCTTATTCTTATTCTTATTCTTATTCTTATTCTTATTCTTATTCTTATTCTTATTCTTATTCTTATTCTTATTCTTTCTAATAAGATAGTAATAAAGCAGTTCATACTACCTCAAGAAGAAAATGAGTTGATAACTAGTGAGACACTGGAACAGGTTGCCCAGCGAAGTTGTGGATGCCCCATCCCTGGAGGCGTTCAGCACCAGGCTGGATGGGGCTTTAAGCAACCTGGTCTAGTGGGAGGTGTCTCTGCCTGTGGCAGGGGGGTTGGAATGAGATGATCTTTAAGGTCCCTTCCTGAAATGCCACCGAGGCAGGGAAACCTGGGGGAAGCCTTTAGCTTGTCCTTCCTGCCTTCTCTGCTGAAGGCAGGAGATCCGTCCACATGGAGAAGAGAAAACTCAGTGTTCCTCTGCACTAAATTTTACTTGGGGTGGGGTTGAGACCCGATGTAGCACTGGTACAGCTCAGCTGTTCCCCTGGCATTCTCCATTTAATAAAGAGAGTGCACAGAACTTGGATTCTTAACTCCAGACTGCTGTCACAAAGACAAAAGTACAACCCCTCCTCTTCCAGCCTTTTTTCTAATTCCCTTCAAGCTTCTCAGAAGTACTTTTACTCAAGCTTCACACTTGACACGTAACACCTAATGTGAAAATACTTTATTTTTATGTTTTGGCTTTAACTTTTTTTTTTTTTAAATTACGCTGAAGAGTTAAAACTAATACTTAGAGAGTCCTCTTTCAGTTCTTCTGGTGATACAAAAAGACTAAGAAAGGGAAGCAGAAAACCACCTGTAAGCCACATTGCTTTCATGTTTTATAGATCCTATATTCACCCGATGTTTTAAGGTATTTACAAACTATGTGACATATTTTTATTAGTTGCTTAATATAATAAATACATAATACATACATAATACATAGTACATAAAATGACTACTTTTATCATACTAGGATGGTAATATAACTAATAGCAGTCTACTTCCAAATATGATAGAATACTGTTTTTTTTTCCCTAGGAGACTTTTTTCTTATTCACAATGTTTTCTTTGCTGTGTACTTTCTGAGTTTTATATCTCAGGATCCTATAAAGCAAAGAGGAATAGCCTTGTTCTTTTTTGCAACTTTCTGTCAGGTGTGGCAATAATAAATAAGTTAGCAATGTGTAAAAACCCTAGTCTCAAATCTCCTGAAATTGGCAGTTTTCACTGATTTTAATGAGCTTCCAAAAAGCTGATAAGCAATGACCCCAAAAAAAAAACCACCCCACAAAAAACCCCGAGAAGCTCAAAGCACAGGTTGCAATATGTTAGTAAATATTAACTGTCTGTCAGTTTGCAAAATAAATCTGGATGCTCTCTTGAGAAGGAGAAAAGCTCGTAGCCAAGCTGTGAGAAACTGCAACTCTCACTGCCACAATGGCTATACAATAAATGGAAATGGAACAAGGGGAACAGCCAGAAGGTGAAAATATACTCGGAAAAAAAAAAAAGACTTTCAGACAAATTGATGACAAGAAGAGGTTAAGAACAGCAAAAAGAGAAACCAGTTCCTGTGGTATTTATAAAATTTACAGGAGATGGTCCATTCTTTGTAAGTGAGTAAGACTACCCTAAAGAAATACCATCCTACACTTCTTGTTCAACTGGAAAACAGCCTGAAGGACTTCTAATAGTGGCAAATATTTGTGTGAAAATCGATGTTCATTATACTTACTGTCAAGGAGACTATTTTTATGCGCTACGTTTTTATCTAAAAAATGCCATTTTGAGTCTATCAAAACTGCTTATAAGCCTATGCCATGTTCCTCAGACTAAACAATACATGTCAACACAATACATGGAGGCAGTGACTGGCCGTGCCAGCGTCCTCCACGTGTGTGTGTCTGTGCCTCTGGGATACGTGCTCAGCGTCACCATGGGTTGAAACTGCAAAGAGGAAAGCAGCAGCAGTGTCCCCCAGCCTGGGCAGAGACCGCAGGTCCCCAGGCACCATGCTGGGCTCTACCAGCCGAGCAGAAGGGTCTTGGGCCGGGGCGGCTGGAGAAGGCAGCCACGCTCCTGGCATCACTTAACATAGATGAATGTAAGGTTAGAAATCCCAAAGAAAAAGGAGATTGAACAAATTTTAAAAGGCTGTTTTTCTGCTGCGGCTGCACAAGAAAGCAGGATAGCATAACCTGCACACTACCCAAAAGAGAAAGAAAGACAGTACGGTTTGTCATGGCAGCCTTTATTATTGCCTGTGAGTGTTCCACGCATAATGTCTGTGTTACCAAGCCCTGCACGTTTGCTGATCCCATGGCACTTTGCATATCAGCAGGGCCTGATAGCTGTGCTTTCATGGGAAAACACCAGTGTTCAGGGCAAATTCTAGCTCAGATGTCTTCTTGGACCCCCTAGCTCCAAATAGGTATCCTGCAGTGCTGTGAAGTACTTCTGTGCAAGAAATAGTGGTTCAATCATATGAACAGATATTATACCCACATATTTTTAAAGGTGTTGAAAAACTGAGAGGATGTAAAATCCCAGACACTAAACTGGCTTGAGAATGAAAGTGAGATCTTGGAAAATGACTGAGAAAATTGAAAAATGCCAGTCTGATTACAGTAATTTCATGTGAAGAAAACATTGCATATTGAATACGAAAAGACCTTTAAATCTAGCCAAGAAAGAATTTGGTGAAATAAAATACATTCAAATGAGAAATACAGCACACATTCTTAACAGTGGAGGAAATTAAGCAACAATCTAACACATGTGGAGTGGTGGATTCACTTCATCTCCTGAAGTTTTCACAGTAAGACTGAGTGCCTTTCTCATCAATAGCACTGATGGAGCATCTGGGGGAATTATAACAGTCTGTCAAAGGCATGGGGTCACAGCATACAATAAAACTTTGCTTTTAAGCTGTAGGGCTTTGTTTACCTGCCGGTTTCCTAGTGGCTGAATTGTGAGAAACAAAGGGGAAAATGAAACCAAAATAAACTGAACATTTATCAAAGGAGATGAACAACTGAAATGGGTCCCAGCACGATAGTTAGAAAAATAGTAAAAAACATGTGAAATAAATCAAATGGGCAAATTATGTTCTCAGATGCCTACATATTCAGATATGCCAGTGTAAACTTGTCTATGTGAACAGATGTATATTGTACCCTACAATGAAAAGCATTACCTGCAAGGCCACTTTAATAGGAACAACTATTTTAACACAAAGAAGGAAAGAACTGAATTTACAGCAGCAAAGATCTAAGTAAATCTAGCTGTTTGGTGGGATGAAAATTTAACTTGTGATGCAAAAAATACCTTAATTCTTCATTTCTTTTTTTAATAGCAAATTAAAGTTTCTTCGTTTTCATAATTAATATTGGGCATCTTTCAAATAGCCTTTTCCAAATGTACTCCTTGTTAGCAGGAACTGCTTATGACTGACATACGGGCAGCAAGGTAACTTGTGCAATCCTGTGCCCAAATGACTGAACTGTTTATCAGTGTGGCACTTCTGTCACCATTCATGCTACTATGCCCTTGCCAGTGCTGCTTAGGGAGCTGGGTGCAATGGGAGCTTTGGGAAGGGAAAATCCTTTCCCTTTTTTGTTCTCCATCAAAAGAGGCTGACTGCAACCAGGGGACTCCCATCCTTCTCAGAAGCCATTACCCAGCTGGTCGTGTTTCCAAGTTTTATGCCTCACCTGGGCCATTTCTCCTCATCCAGAAGCCCCAGGCTAACCAGCTGCCATCATCACTGCTACTGGAGGGACTAGCTACAAGGAAGGAAGGAAAGAAGCAAGCTACTTTTGACGGGTATTCTGTGAGGAACTGTGGGCAAAATTGTTTTGGAATTATTTTGGAGGCAGTAGTCTGCAAAATTTTGTTGTAGAATCATGTTACCCATCACCAGTAAGGATAAAAAAATCAAGGGAGACCTTAGTCCACAAATTACTTAGAAATTCAGAACAAAAAACAAAGCAAAGCTTCTAAGTATACATTCATAAACACCAAAACATAAGTTATATCATAAGTTATATCATTACTTGCACAACTCTAATCTTGGCCAGCTTCAGTGCATTTGAAGTATTCATGCAGTTGTCAACAGATGCAAGTTAAAACATGTTCTTCATTCTGTCTTGCTCGCTCCCTGAAAGTGTCCAGCTTAAAGCCACCTCTATCAAATACTGTGCCATTCACTGGAACAATTCTCATATAACAGCTCCATGCAAACAAATAAACAAACAAACAAACAACCCACCAATCAACACCCCAAAGAAAACACTTTTGATCAAAAAACACTTTTGAGGAAGTAACTTTGGTTCTTTCTTTTATAGGTCAGCAAGTTTATTATCACCTTCCTTATCACACCAACAGAATGGGAAGGTCCCACAGCACGGCTGCAGCCACGGCTTCCACACCACATTGTACACGGAGAGCTGCTCTGGGACTGGAGTCAGTGTCCTGCGATGCTCTTCTATGGCTCTTCCAATCTTCCTTACTACAGTGTCAAAGAGGGGCTCGGTGTCAGCCGACAGAGGTTTGGCTTCAGAAGGGTCTCGCGATAGATCAAACAGCAACGGAGGGTCATGATGGGTCACACCTTCCCCAAAACATGGGCAAAATCCTCTATCATAACAAGCCCCAGCTCCGAGAGGGCGGAAGACAGGGGTCACATAATGAGCCTTCCAGATGGCTCCACCTGGCAGGAAGGAAAGGAGGCTTGTAATGATACCGGTGGTTATCACAAGGCATTAAAAGAGTGAATGTTTTACTAGAGTTTATTTCTGGTTGCACTTCAGCTTATTAGTTGTTATAGTATTGTAATTTCATTTAAAATTAAGTGCCACAGAATTAAACCAATAATGTAACACGATTTCTGTCATTTTGAAATTTCTCCAAATTTTTCAGCAAGTATCAGTTATCGCTCACGCGTTTTTTATGAAGACGTGAAAAAAAGTTTTGGGTTTTCCATGGCTTACTTCCTTGCTAAGGTAGCAGAAGGACAGACAAAGGACTGAGGCAAGGGCTTCTCCATGAGACAAGCAGAGCACAGACTCCCCAGGCCTTGCATTCAGATGACTGAGACCCATCCTGAGCCTCAGTAGCCTGGCATGCCACCTGCCTTGAAGCCACGAACAAACTCTTTGTGCTATACAACACAAGCAATGCTAGTAAGTTCTTTGCCACCTTACACCTGGAACTACTTGCAAGGCTGCAGTCCCAGAAAAAATGTGTTAGATAAATGTGCTCTCTGGTAGATTGAACCTAATTCTTAGGGAAGAAGTTCTTTACTCACTGTCCTTCTGGTGCCACCGCACAGCATGTAAGTGAATGCCACAGTAATGAAACAGGAACTCGTGCTCTGAGTGCTCAACTGTTCCTCGCAGTAAAGGCATCAGATCCCGGCCATCAATTACCCTAGCAGAAAAAACAGAGACCATCAGACTGAGGTAAGATGTATGGGACTGCGTTTCTTTAGGACTCCTCTTGCTGGAACTGGCAACTCTGAATGAGGAAGATGCTTGTAGAAGATTGCAGGTAGATGCTGAATCTCAAATGCAGAGAAAAGGTGACTGAGCTGTGGTGACATTTATGTGTCTAGGAAAGGGGCAGGAGTGAAAAAGAAAACGTCAGACTCTTAGAATGTGTTATCAAACTAGATTTTCTGTTGTTCTGGAAGAGAAGGAAGAATAAGGACGCTTGTGTTTGTACCTGTCCTGGGGTAGTACCCCTCCAGCCAGATGAACTACTGTAGGATAAATGTCCATGAGGCTTGTAGGTTCATTGATAACTGTGCCTGCAGGTAACACTCCTGGCCATCTAAATATCCCTGGGACACGGATTCCTCCTTCCCAGCCTCCCATAGCTTTTCCACCTTTCATAAAAAAATAATACATTTTCATCAAAAAAAGTTTCACTTAAAGAGACATTTTAGACTAATGTTATTGAATTGTCATAAGCTAATGTTACCCTTATAAGCCTTCCTTACTCTTTTGTTTTTACTGCTAAGTTTCTTCTTCTCAACATCAGTGAAAGTGTGTTCACTGTATCAGACCCCTCGAGTGACCTTACATACTTACTCCCTTGTATTGTTTTACAAACACATTGCCCCGTCAGAACTCAGTGTGGATAAAATTTTCAGGCATAAAGTTATTTCCCAGCCTAGTTCTCCCCTTTCTTTTACAATCCTATAACATACCTGTTGTAGTTAAAACAAGGGTTCAGATGTAAGATGCAACTAATATTTAGTGAGAAGTTACACAATCTTAATAAAAATTAACTTGTGATCAGTTGCCTCATGAGGAAATGAGTTTGAGAATTCATGCTTATAAAGAAGACCTGCACAGGGTAGAATTGTCTACATTTTGAAATGCCTCATTAGAATGAGACAAAATTGCTTCTCAATGATAAAATGCTGGTACTCCTTGTACAGTCTTATCTAAGCTTTAGGGGTGTCCTGAGTAGTTTACTGGGTTGTCACCGTCCCTGACAGCTCTTACCTCTGTATATTCCATTCCAGCCACCCAGTTGCCTTTTGCCTTCTTGTCTTTCCAGCCATCCACCGTGATCAGAGGCAAAGTAAACTAGTGTAGTATTTTTCAAGCCTTCCTTTTCAATAGCATCTAGAACCTGGCCTGTAAACCCAGGAATATGTGTGTATTAAAAAGCAAAAACATCGCTTACACTACATAAATTTTAGCCTCTGAGTTGTAAACATTCATCAGTGTAATTGCCTATCGGTGTAGGGCTGCTCATTGTTTAAAAGAAGAGTTTTTTAGGATTGAGATTTGCAGTTGCGATTTCACTGTCTGTAAATGCACAGAAAATTTGTGATGTGCTGTAACTCTTTATTAGTAGTATTATCACAAAGGAGTGCAAGAACGACAGTCATAGACCAGAAGCCTGTATTGGAAAGGGCAGAAGTGCCATGTGCTGTAAAAATATGAAAAGAAAGCACGATCCAAGGCCCCCAAACATTAGATTCTGCATCAGTGTTGGCCGTTGTGAGAAAAGAGGAAAAAATGCTGTGTACTCTTATCTTATATTGCCTAGACCACAGTTAGTATTTGCATTAAATTACTGGCTGGATACATTAATAATATAGTACTTTTTTATTTAAAAGTAGATCTTGAGCAGTTTCTGATGTTCTTAATTGTATTTGTGGTGTGTAAGTGTTTGACAGGTAGGTTTGCAAACCACTGCTTTCTGTATATGTAGCCTGATTCTTATCCCTTGGCAAATGTGGCTACTTTTCCTCCACTGTAACTGGTTGATAAATAATTTTCTTTCCTCTCCAAAAAACCAGGCCGAAAAATAACATGAATCTAATTTCTGGGGGCATACCAATTAACATTTACAAACATTTCTGGATTTATGAATGGGGCTGAAAGATATTCAACACTCTGCTGAATGCAGCAGTCACAGAGAAATAGCCTGCTGGTTTATACCTGGAATTAATTTGCTTATCAGTTTTATCACCTTCTGATGTGTCCTACTTAGAAATAGATAAGACATGATCATAAGAGGCTGAAATTATCTGATCTTTAATATTCACAGAAAACTAAATAATTCTCACCTATTTTGTAAGAAGAGCAGGAGAGCTACTTGACAGGAGCCAAGGGGACGTGGTTACAACTCTTTAACACTAGACTGAAAAAACTGAGTGAACAGAAAGACTCGGTGCAAAACTGGAGAAAATAAAATGCCAACACTATAAGCCAACAGTGCTCATACAAGATTGATAGATGTTGATGAAAAGCTCAGGACTTTTTCCCTTCTTGTTTTTAATTATCTTCCTTGTTCTTTTAATAACAACTGCCTTTTTATTATATATTCAGACCGTGGTATTAGGTACTTGGAGATATTATTATTTGCTATGGTGACTTACCCACCATCCAGTCCATCTCCTCTACATTGTCTCCATATAAACCATGGCTGCTCTTCCCAAGAAACTTCTCTGTGGTGAGGAGAGGGGTGTGGGAGTGTAAAAATGAAAGAAAGAGGAGGAATGGCTTGTGCTTATTTCTAAAAAACAGAAATCAACACTTTGTTATTAGGGAGGAAGATTCTCAATGCATACATGAGGTCAGTCAGTCATAATGGAAAATGGTTTATGATTTGCATATATGCATATTTCAACCATCACTTCAGAAACATCTTACTTCGTAAGTTTTTAAAACACAATGATTAGGATCTGTCTTATAAAATAATGTTTGGCCTGAATAAAATTCTTCTTTTTTTCCCTGAATCAGAGATAGAAAAGTTCCAGATTGAAGCTCTACTTTCTGCTATTGCAAACCACCACCACTGTGCTACTGAAATGAGGGCAGCAGGTTCCTCTCCTGCCAGCTGTTGCCCACGTGTCAGTCCATACAATAAGGCTACTTTACAGCTCTACTTTTCCTTCCCCGGCCCACGCACGCATTTCTGCCATCAGCTGCTACCCCTTAAGGCTCAATTTTGGTTGCATTGATAGAAATCCATATTTCCTCAAAATAGCCCAGAAATGTTCAATCCAACCCATGGAAATTTGGAAACGTTATCAGCTTTAGTGAAGCTAGGAATAACAGGCATCCTTGAGCAGCAGCTGATTTTTTGGTTTAATAATATGATATCACTATTAATATTATTAGTAATAAGAATAATAGTACTTATAATCCTATATAGTGTTGTAAAAACTTCAAGTGGGAAAGTGCCATTTAAAAGTTGCATGACGTGCAAGAACCAGAAAAATTGTGATCAAAGAAAACACACTTTACCTTTCAATAAATGAAATGGACTCTCTCAAGATAAGGGACGTAGTCCTGTCTGTCACCATTGGCTGCTCAGTAACTTCGTGGTTTCTCATCATAATGCAGTTCCAGTATCGTACAAACCCATAACTTGAGAACCAGGATATGAAGAACAGGAGACTAAACCCAGCAAGGCAGGTCAGTGTTTTCCAGCGGACTGAAATCAAGCCAGTCAGTCTTCCCAGGGCAGCAGTGAGCGTAATGAGGCAAATCATCTGAGTGGAAAGCCAGAGTTTCCTTCTAAAGGCTCTGTCCATCTCTGGTGTTTCCGTCGGTTGGCAGTCACTTATTAGCGTAAAAGGCATCCCATAAAAATAGTCAAACCCGTGGTTTAAAGGGTGGTGGCAATGGTCGTTGCGGGATTCACAGTTAACCCCTTGATGCCACTTCCCTGAAAATACAGATTATTAAAATGTAAAGAGATAATATTTTAAAATGGGCTTTTCCTCATACAACACATTTCTCAAAAAGTGGTTGGTTCTTTTCCTTCTTGTGGTAACTTCTTCATCCTACACACATATATGCCAGGTACGTACTGACATAATAGGGTATATCTTACGACTGGTGAAAGTAATTCTCTACAAATTACAAATTTCCAACAGAATTATTGGTCCTCTGTATGCATATTCATGCCCTGTTGCTTTGATCAAATGTAAAAACTGGCATGATACAGAGAACTAGAAATTGAGAAAAATTCAAATTTTCAGAACCAAGCAAAAACGTATGGGCTTCCTGCAGACCTGTCAAGTATGAAATAGGAGGAAGAAGTCCTTTTGTATGCACAGGGCAAAATAACAAATGATTCACTTTGTTGCATATACTGTCAGCCAACCCTGAGCAGGTTTCAATAGCATTGCTGTGCATTGGGAGTAGAAAAAGCCTTTTCAGAGGAAAAAAATTGCTGCTTTTTGGATATATATAAAGAAAGAGTGAAAGTTCTGTTCTAGGTGAATGAATTGCTTTCAGCTAAAATCGCTGCTCAGTTTACCTTGACATATTTAGAGGCAGTTATAGAATGAAACATGTTTGTAATAACACGTAGATGCATTGGTCATAAATACACGTGCAGCTAAAGTATCCTTGGACTTCAGATGCACTCCAACACCTAAATCTCCAGTTGAGGTCAGTAAAGGCTTCTGACATGCTACAAAAGACTCAAATCTCCAGAAGATAAACTAATTGTATAATTAACATAAATTAATCTTTGAGGGCACGTTATACAACATTGGCTATCTGACTACAAAGAAACCGCAAAGTGGTTCCCAACAAAAAGTCTCATTATCATATCAAGATGCAGGTTATCAATAGGATTTAACTTTGCAATTAAACTAGTTGTGCTCAGAGCAAAACAATCAGAAACCATCCAGGTGAGACTATTTAGTGCTCCTTCAGCCATGGTAACATGGGTAGATGTTATGTAAGATTTCTTGTTTCATGACTTGAATGTAAAGTCGTTGCATTTTTTGTGTGTCACTTGTCACCAGGGCTTTCCATCATCTCCTGTGGTGCAATTAATCTGAGTCTGTCAATCTGGTTAAATCCAGTGATGCTCTTGGTGTCTACAGTGTGTTCTTAGCTGAGATGCCCAGAGGGAAAATGCCAGCCCATTTTGCTAGATAGCTTCTAGGAGGTATGCAGCACAACCTCCCTGCAGGGCAGTTCCCTTGGCAAAGTGGAGACAAATCTAATTGTTTTGTTAGTGATTACACGCTGAAACCAAGCTGAAGCACGTGGCTAATAGACATGGGCTTTTTTATGAGCTGATTAAAATAACTAAAATAATATTGCTACAAAACTGACAGGAGAAGAAGGTTTGGTAATATAGAACTTAAAATGCTTGGAGGGCTTCATTTAGGATTGTCCTGGATGGTTTAGATTTATTCTGCTGAATGAATACAAATCCATTCCTGCAGACACGTTTAGTAGTGAATTCAGTTTATTTGTGCAGCCGGTATTTTTATGTGTCAGACAGATTTTGGATATTGGCATTTAGATGCTTAGGTGAGGTAGGACAAATAGCTGAAAATACAGCTCAGGAATGTTTGTGTTTTACCAATCTGTGGAACTATGTGACATATCTAAGAAAAATAATTATTTGAAATTGGATCATGACCAAAAGTTACAACTGTATTAAAACAAAAAAAGAAGTCCTATACAATATAAAGCAAAATGGAGTTTGTATTAATGCTGAAGGAGGCAATGTTTTGTGGATTGTACTGAAATCTTGGTGAACTATAGTGTCACGCTGTAATTAAAGAAAATATAATTACTTTGTTTCTGTTTTTTGAAAGGCCAGATCCTGTGATATTATGATCTGGCTTTATTGTTTTTAGTAGCAGCTGATACCTTTTGTTGTGAATCTGCTCTGAGTTGTGTAAAGCATCATCATGCATATTTAAATGGCACTCATGTTTTTGTTTTTTATGAAATAGCATTGGAATAATTATCTATATCTGGTAGAATAGTATTCAAGAAATACTACCATATTTTCCATTATATATTTTAACAACCACAACTGTGCTTGAAAGCAGGTCAACAGTAAAGATTGTTCTCTTTATCAGATGCCTGCTTTTTTAAGAGAGATTCTTTTTGGGCAGGATTGCTTCTTACAAGATATTCTTAAATCAGGA
Source organism: Ibidorhyncha struthersii (assembly GCA_013398815.1). Classification (NCBI taxonomy): domain Eukaryota; kingdom Metazoa; phylum Chordata; class Aves; order Charadriiformes; family Charadriidae; genus Ibidorhyncha; species Ibidorhyncha struthersii. Next base: position 95,371 of record VZSZ01003207.1, on the reverse strand, counting down.
AATAAAAATATTACAACTGAGATATGAGCAGTTGCTAACTAAAACAAATGGTTCAAGCGAGACATGCAGGTGAAACACATTCTAGCCCATTTTCAGGAGTGTCCCCATACCTATCAGTCCTGTGCTGTAGCCTTGCTGTTGCAGTATTTTGGCAAAAGTGGTTTCATTTGGAGGAAGCCCTCCTGAGCCGCCATTCCAAAAAATAACACGGTAATTGTTTATAGCATCCATCCCTAAAAAATACAGTAATAAACAATCTTAGTAAGTATAACTGGTAGAGTACTTTTATCAAACATACTTTCTTGTTTCCTGGTTTCATCGATATTATAGTGTTAAATGTTTATCCTAATGCTGTTTTTTGGGGGGAAATGAATCTAGGACTCTGGACAAGATTAAGAAAGAGTTAAGTCTCTCCATTATATAATACCTATTCGTCTCTGTATCTCATACTGAGACATTTTATTTTATTATATTTGGAACTGCACAGTTGTATAGGAGCTTTTATATGTCACAGTGGCATCCAGGCTGGATGAAGTGTGACTGTGAGGACAGGGAGGAGGGTAGGGAGACTTCAGCACTCTGTCAGTCTCAAACTCCGGCTTGCAGAAGGCTGCCCGGGAACTCAGGATTTCCTGGCACGGTGGCATGGCTGGTATCCGACTTCTGAAACCCCCAGAGTAGCTATCTAGCACCGCAATCTTCTCTTCACCTGCAGGTTTACACCCTGTAATTTGGCATTATATACATTGTACAATGTTATGCAAGGTACAATCTGTCATGGAAATGTTGAATGTCTCTGGTCCTGTTCTTATAAGTGGGAGAGAGTCTGTACAAGCTCGTGTGCGTTTTTCAGGCTATCTATCCCAGTGGGAGCTGTCATGATAAAAGTAGGATGACATGTCAGCTTCAAAATGCCTCAGGAAGGATGGCACTGAAGATCATTTGCAGTAGAACAAGCATTAGAGAGTTGCTGTTAGAAACATGTAGAGCTATTTGTTTTTCATACCTCTTCATCTCCAGGATGGAGTTTGACAGGGTAGTATTTTTTCTTCAAAAACAGAACTGGGAAAAATAATATAGCTGTCAAACTGTTATTTCATAGGATGGATGAATTCTGACACATAGGTAAGAAAGCTTTCCTGTAAACGACGTGTTCTGCACCTCGACTGGAGAGAGTGGCCACACATCTGCATAGACCTACTCTGCTCCCTGCGGGGCTGAGCTGTTTCTGATATCTGATGAGGAGTCACCCATGACAGAAATTAATATAACTAACGCTTTAGAAATGTGTTATTATTGTTCATGTTCTGTGTAATGACTTTTTCGAATGTAATAATTTGTACTAACTCCATTCTGGTTGCAATCTGTGCAGCAGAGCACCAAAATGCAACTGAAGTTGCGAGCTGGGGGGAAACAAGCTGCTCTGCAGAGCTGGCTCTTCTCTGCTCTGCTTCCCCCCCAGGTTGGTTCATTGTACCCCATAAATATAGATATCACCTCAAAGGCACTAGACCTAGCTGGTGTGTCTTTGTGTGCCTCAGTGAGGGATGACGTGTTTGTGGAAACCCTTCTATTTGAACACCCTCATTTCTTTTGTGCTCATGTTATGACATTGTTCCCTTCAGCAATATAGCAGTGTTTAAAGGCTATGCTTGGTTTTGCAAGGCAAACCTGATCGGAGGGGATATCTGCCGGTAAGGAAAGCTGCTCTGCTGGGGGTGCAAAGTGGAGCCGCAGCAATGTGTTGAGTCAGTTTCACTCCTTCCTTTGCCAGGCGATCAATGTTTGGGGTCCTAAAAATGCAACCAACACTGTCAAGTATCATTCAGAGAGACTTCAAGGGAATGCGGAGGAGGAATAATATACTTATCTTTATTTTGGGAAGTTTCTTCTATTTGAAGATGGTCAGAAAATGTAATTTTAAATTTTATTTTTATTTTCTCAGGTGATGGGGAAACACTTCTTATTTTTTTTCTTTCTTCATTAACAATTGCTATCTGGATAAATTTCAAGCCAATCATTCCTTCTTTTTTTTCCCAAGTCTTATGAAGGGCCTTGCAGAAATTTACCCCACTGCTCTTGAAGAAGAAAATTCGTGCCTTGGGAATGATGCTATGCTGAAGTGGAGGCCCAGCCACAAAGAGCCCCATCAACCACCTATGATCATAAACTACCTATCAGAAACTTGCTGGCCAGTGCCGATCAGGGTGAGATTCTGAGAACTTTGCTGGAAGAGGGGAGTGATCGTACCAAATTCGGTTTTGTTCAAAGAAGTGACAAGCTGGTAGGAAACCAGCAGGCAATAACGTGGCACAGTTTTCAAAGAGAAGGGAAACTCTTTGTCCTTGGGTCTGAAAAGAGAAGTTTTTCCTAGTAACATAGCACACTGCAGTGATTTACACTGTATTTTGCTGTGAGACTGGGAAAGAATGGCAAAACAGAGTTAAATGAGGTAATGAGGCCTGATACGTTGAAAGAGGGGACAACATTTCTATCTTCAGGTATGTGTAAGAGCTTGGCATTTCTCAATGTCGGGCAATTAAGGTATATACAAGAATGGTTGACATATTCCCACAGTAAAGCATCTCGGGATAGCAGAGCTGGCCCTGGTAATGCGCTCTAGGCTGTGAGATAATCCTGGTCATGCTTTACATTTACCCATGGCACCCATGGGAAATACTCTCATTTTTCCAGGAAATGAAGTTGAAGATGGCTCAAATAGCTGATGATGGGCCGAGGATTGCAGTCTTACATTAAATAACACACCAGCTCTGTTGACTGTTCTGCTTAGTTTTCTTACCTGATAGTATCATTCCCATAGCAACCTACATCCCCTATGCCGAGGTCATCAGCCATCAACAGGACAATGTTTGGCTTTGTGATGATGGAAAGCTGTGTCAGTGGTGGCTGCAGAAGCAGACCAAAAATCAGGGGTGTGACCAGGGATCTCCTGAAACACAGAAGAAGGAAAGAAGCCAATGACTTGGCCATTCATCACTCCCGCTGCATGCGGCTGAAGACCCTCCCACGTGAGTTTGGCTGCAGACCAGAGCACTCTCTGCCCAGATGTAGAGGGTGTGTTAAAATTTGATCATTGACACAAAGAGATGTCGTGGAAGAGAAAGTGTCAGGTCCATAGCTTCAAAATCTCTTTTTCTGATCATTTCCAAACTTCTTAAGAGCAGTCACACTTGGGAATCTACATGTGAGAGATGATGTGTAAGTTACTATGCTTTAGTGGCTTGGAATGGTTTTTAGAAGTCATTTTGGGAAACTGAGAACGTGATCAACATTCTCTGATGTCCTTCTCACCCTGACTGGGACCTTTGTGTTGTGAAAAAGCTGAGAACAAGAAAAAGAAACAAACAAAATCACATTGTGAGTATACTATATAAACAACCCTACTCTTTTATAATACAGTTTTATGTCATTATTAAACTTCACTCACTTTAAATCTAAGTATGATATAACAATAAGTCAAGAATTTTTTTCTTACCAAGAAGATGTTAGTTGCAAAATCATTTCTGCATTTGGAGTGCTCAGATCCTGCAAAACCAAGAAAGAGAGCCTCATCATGTTTGCATCTTCCTAGTAGTCACTGCAATAAAAGTAGATAAAAAACTTAATAAAGTCTATCAACACTGTCTCTGTTTTATTTACTTCAGTGCACCTCAGATCAGACCCTAAATGAAGAAGTAAAGGAAATAATGCTATTTTTATTGCTAGTACTTCTTCAGTTCTTAGAGGATTTTTTCTTTTTGTGTAGAGTTTATCTTAAAATAGCACAGTAATTCTCTTTTGTTACACGACTCAGCTGTATGAAAAGTACTTACTGTTCAGAAAGGAAGAGAAGAGCTTTTTAAAATCTAGTCCTTAATATAATTTATTTTTCTGTAATCACAGAGACAGTAGCAGCCTGCTGCTTCTTCACATAATGTGCCAAGTTTCCTTTCAGAGTTGTAAGAGATATCTTTAGTTGTAGAAATCCTAATCATCCTCTTCCAACAATGACATTTCCTTAGAAGACCCTGAATTTGCGACCTCCTGTTGTTTGACTCTGAGCTGAGCTTTTTTCTTTTTTGTATGTGTCAGATTTCAGGGTGTGATGCTATTCCCCCCCCACCTCACCCCTTTCTGCACAGCATTCTGCAAGGGTTTCTCTGGGGCTTTCACTGCCAGCACAAGACTTTGAAGTAAGGGCCAAATGATCTTGGTTCAAAGGCTTTAAAATAGACTCTTTTCAAGTTTATCCCATGTCTGGTTGAACTATCCCAAGCATCCCAACTTTATAAATTATGTCGGTTTCACATTTTGTTTTCCAGAAATTATAGTATTTAGCAGCTTAGTTAATATCTATACTTCTTACATTTTATTCATCATCACTACAAGCCTCAATGGGAAAATTAAAATTTCTATGCTTAGAAAATTGGCATCCAAACAGCTTTAAATGCTTATTTACAAGTGCAATGCTGATGCAGCATCCCTATCTACAGACACTCAGACTTGGTTTCCTGCATTTGGATTTGTGCCTTTGCTGCCTCCTAAGTAGGTACAGGAAAGATACCAGAGGACACCTCAGCCATCTTTTACATATACATACTATGTGTCTCCAAAACAGTTGAAATAAATAGGAGTTGGAAATATTCAAATTTAATCGTGTAATTGGTTGTCACTAACTGCCTGTACTTCACGGTAGAGATACACTGAGTCAAAGCACAGGCTGGAGCTCAAGGCTGAGTTTCCTCAGAAGCTGCCTGTAAATTAGCAGGTAATATACAGAAAACAGTTACCGCTCTAACTGATATTATCCCTCTCAAGCCATTTCCTTAGTGAAAGGCGATGGGAGTCCAGTCAGAGAAACTTCAGCAGTGCTGGTGGGAACAAGAGGGACAGCAAAAGCAGCTTGCCCTGTTCCTCCCCTTTCTGAGAAGTCAGAGGGGACCCCAGGTCCCCGCTCTGCAGTGCAGCTCTTTGCCCGACCCCCGGCACCAGCAAGCGCCCGCCTGATTCAGCCCCAAGCAGTTTGGAGGATGCCTTTTTGGGGACCTTTTTGGGACCACTTTTGCCAAAGTGGCACTTAAGCCATGCTGCAAGCAAACAGTCCACTTTGCTATCTGAATTGAATTCAGCTCAAAGCAAAACTCTTTCTTCCCTCTCCCATTATTTAACCCCCACAAAGTAATTTATGTTTTACCCCTTTCTTTATCCATTCTAATGATCCAGGGGGGCATAGCTTGCATGTCTTTCATATTTTATGAGCTGTTTTCCTTTACTGATTGAACTGTTTTGATCCGTCTTTACTTTTCAGTCAAAATATTCACAAGATACTGAAATCCCAATTCAAGCCAGTTTGCATATGAGAAAATATTCATACTTTTAGATACACTCAGATACACTTTTCACAAAAGCACTACCCATTTGTGGCATCAGTTTGGCAACACTTGGTGAAAGTTCTTACAGGTAATTCCATTCAGTTTTGTACTGTTCAGTCTGTGAAAATGTCATTTAAAAATTCCTATTTTGTAGATTTGATATAGATAACAATAAAAGCAAGATTTATGATAACAAGTTGCCTGCAGCTGTCTGCTCTCACTTTGTACGCAGGCATGCATGAGAATAATGTTGTTGTAAAGGGAAATGCCTTTTAAAAACTTCCTTGAGATATTTTTATCTACAGAAACAAAAAAAAAATAAATTTCCAAATGCCCATTAAAATTTTCCTGTGCATTTCCCGACATAGTAAGGGAGGAATACGGTACCTGGTCAGGCTACGGCCAAAGCAAGCAGCTGATAGACTGGAGTGTGAGATTATTTTCTGTCGACTTAAAACGATTCCAAATTTTTCAGCACGATGACTGCTGCTACAGCACAGTGGCCAACATCTGTTTCTGAAGGCAGTCCTTAAATCTGCCCTAGCTGCTCATGCGTGCTTTGCCACAGGAAAGCCATGTTGTACCAGAGCTTACAAGCGGCTGGCTGCTCTAACTTATCCCAGAGCCTCTTAAGCTGCACGTCTCACTGCTGTTTGCACAACGATGACATTCATACAGGCGCAAGGGTTGGGCTGGGGAACACCACAGATGTAGCTAAAACGCTTTCTGCCCAAGCAGCGGTTTGTCAAGGGAAGGGCAGGACCTCCTTCAAGTCTGAGACACTCCAATGAAAGGCACTATAAATAACAATTCCCCATAAACCTCTCCTCTTTTCCACCAAGGAAAACAGAAAATTACTGTACTTACAAAGCAGCAATTCTTTGTCTGTAGAAATAGAAATTAAGCGAATATCTTCACTTTATGGCAGCCGTGAGTGCCTGCAGCGATGACAAGGTCATCTCTGCACATGCAGTGAGAAACAGTTTTAGGGTGTGGGGAGGAAATGCCAGCAAGAGACCTGAATTCGCTTTTGCAGAAAATGAGTCATTTGGCTTCACTTCAGAGTGCTGCGTGTTTCCTAGTCATCACTCAAAGGGACAAATTAAGGTTACATGCTGGCTAATGCCTTATTTCTTGATTTTTCTTGTTTGAGTCCTGTTGTAGCGAGTGTTTTGGGAGAGCATGAGATACTATCAAACAGAAATCTTGCTTTACTAACAGAGAATTTCCTGTGTTTTCATATCTTAAAAGAGAAGAGGGACGTTGTTATGGGTTGGTGGTACATCACCAATTGCAGTGCTCAGGTTGGGTTGCTAGTGGAGCACCTCTCAGGCAAGTTACAGCACCATAGGTGTTCCCTCCCCTGCTCTCTCCCACCGCAGCATTTCCATGCTGGAGTGGTTACAGCCAGCACACACAGGAGAGGTGATGTGTCTGGTTTTCTTTCCCTCAGTGCCTGCTTCCTCATCCCCACCCATGTTATAGCATCTCAGTCTGTACCTTTCCATTTCCCGATCCCCTTCACTGTGCCTTTAGAACTTCAGGTTTCATTAATGTATTGAGGATTTCTTATTGTCTGATGCCCTCTGCTGCTGTATGATATATAAAAGGAAAGCACCTTTTGAGGTGCTGGGTTTTTCTATCCAGGATGCGATTAGTCCTAGCCAGGCCCTGCTGACTGGGAGAGCCCTTCTTGCAACTGGAGCCTTCTCCACAGCTCTCCTATTCTCCTTGTGATTTTCCCGGACTTCTTACAAATTCTATAGTATTTGTAACAGAGAGCCACAAATTACAACTGCTATGTTATTTACTAAATTCAGAGTGTAGCAGAAAATTGAATACATGTCTGCAGTTACACTGCAGTAACGTGTCTTCGTTGTTTTGTACGTAGATTTCTTCTAACACAGGAAGAGCTAGACCAGGTCACTGCTGTAAGTAGCACTCATTGAAATCTGGCTGCTGGGAATTACCGCCTGCGCACAGCTCTGGCGTAATGAAGATAAAGGAGGGAAGGTAGTGGTAATGAAGATAAAGGAGGGAGGGTAGTGTTTGTGGTCTAAAGACGTTCCTCTCACAGTGACAACTAGTGTTCATTTTGGTGTTTGATCTTTGAAGGAGGGGAAGGTGAATGGCCTCTCACTGATGCCATGTAAAGATTTTCAAAAGGTGTAGGCAAAGCTAATTCTGTTCCCAGCCATTGCACTAACTAGCTCTACCTGTTTTCTGTAAGGAAATTTTTAGAAAGCCTGTATTTGCTCAGAATTTGGAATGAATGTGGAATTTTGCAGAAGCCTTGCATACTTTTGTCTTTTACCCTCCTTTTCCTTAGACTAAGTACCGAAGGAAGTAGCACTTACTGACCTTATTGAAGTACTTCAACATCTAAGAGTGGAAGGCCCAAGTTAGAAGCAGATTGATACTAGGATATGATGATAAAGAGGCTCCCTCTAGCGACTAATTGATTTTTGAGATCTCGTTATGTTTCAGAGAACATTTGATTCACGCTCTACCTTTCTAAAAGTGATTACACAATAATCTAAAATCGTGTTATTTCTTTGAACTCTGATTTACATTAGGTCTTCAAGGCCTGAATGCCCACGAGCAGTTGCAGAGCCTTACCTGCTTTCCTGGAGCACATAACCTGGGTTTGTGACACCGGGAAGGAACCTGGTTGGTGCACTTGAGGGCTGCTCTGCAACATTATCCAAAGTGCAGTAAGTGGGGGCGAGTGGGAGCGTCACTTCAAAAGTGCGCTCCTGGTCTGGGGTAAAGCAGTAATTCAGATGACTCAATTCCTGCCTAAAGCTCGGCTTAGAAGGCTGCTGCTCACAAGTCTCAGACAACGATTCAGATTACTTACATGCCACCTAACCTCTTAAGGGAATCTAAAAACCTGTGTGTGTTTCCATTTTGGGAAACAATTTGCTGTGCTGACTAAGCGTAACAGCCTCTTCTGGCCAGTAGACATGGTAGGGGCAGGTAGTTGCATGTAGGCATGATCTAACGCTTCAGCAGAGTGGGATGGGAACTTAGCTAAAAAAAGGAAAGCTTTTTTTCTGGATCTCACTCCCATGGTTTTTGGTGGATTTTTCAACTAAAACTTGTGAATAAGGTATTTAAAGAGCACTTAGAACAGGAACCATGGCTCTGGATTTCCCTCTCAGGAATCCCACCTTTTACAAGAGAGATGGATGTTAACTGTCTTCAGAATAGCTTATAGCTTGTTATAAGGTAGTTAAAAGTAAAAAGGGCCGTGACCACTCCGTTCAGCTCAGGAACAACTGCCATAGATGATCTTCAGTGGAAAAAAAAAAAAGTCTTCTCCTTGTTCTTGCCTGCACAAGAGAGTGCTTAATTCAGACTCCTGAGGCCCTTCTGCTGCCCTTGGTCATGCACTTCTTTTATCACAGGTTTCCAGCTTCTTTTCTTTTTTTTTGGTGGCTTCTTCCCACACAGGACAGCACAGCCCTTGTGTTGTCCCACAGAGGTGGCCGCTTCTCTGTATGCTGCTCTAGAGGGACACCGCCTGCCCTAAGCACCGGATCATCACTCCTGCTGTTGACCTCTCCGGAGAATGCAGGCCGTGTATGCATCCGTGGCAGTCTGTATGGATGCTACTTTTTAGGAACAGCTGCATGAAAGTCAAATGCTTATAACAGGCAGGTGGTCTCTTGTCCTCTCTTCCCTCTACTGCAGTGAATGTAGTGGTATCCTAACGTGTGAATATTTATGTACATACCAAAATTTACAAAGCTTATTTCAAATATTTCTGGGTTTTTTTTTCTTTTCAATGGAAAAGAAGAGCAAAACGGATTTAGAACAGTTTTTAGGCAGTTGTGGCTGCTAGACTAAAATTCACACTGAAAATATTAAAAAACAAAAACAAACCAAGAATGTTTCACAAACAATAAGATCAATACAGAGTGGGGAGATCTGAAAAAAATAATGGATTTTCCCTAACAACCTATACACTACACAAAAGAGATTTTAATAGCTTGTGGAAACAAGGCACCTATCTAATATGTTCTTAAAACCCCTGCCCTTTAAAACTGCTTAAATCAGGAGTCTGGGATAAAGCACAATAGTGCATGAGGATCTGAAAGTATTACCTGATCCCATGTTCTGCTGCTTTATGAATTTTCCAGCACTCCAGCTGTTCTTGCAGATACCAAGAGCTATAGTCTCTGTGGGGTGCTAGTCCAACTACAGGGGCCTAAATAAAAATCTAGAGTATTTAGTTTCAGACTGATTTCTGATGCTGAGACTAAATATATTCACACAGGTACAGATTATCTAGAAAAATTACTATGAGAATTTTGCAAAATATTTTTACTAGCATGATAATTTATGAGATAACATAGTGAAAAACCACAAGCAATCAGTGTCACTAAAAAAGACTAGATAAGGCACTCACAGGGTGTCACAGATTTTCAATGTTCTTATAAACTCAAGTAATATGAAGTCAGGAATGCCTTTGTGCTAATACTTTATCAAAGATAATCAAGATGAAGTATAGGAGGCTTCAGTTTCTATTGCTTATTAATTAGCCAATAAAAATAATGGGTATTAATAATTGGACATTATATAAAATTGTAGTAAAATAAACAGCTTAACAACTGTGAGTATTCCATATTTAGGTCAATATTTCTGCCTACTGGTAAGTGATTGCTTAAACCCATGATAGAGGAAATCTATAATTCAACATCCACAGAGGTACGCAAGCTTTAAAGGTAATAGGTTTTGAGACTCCTTAAAAAGCTGGAAGCCATACAGTGGAGCAAGTACTGCATACGGATTATGTATGACTTGCAGGGGACAGAACTACACTCATGTTTGTCTGCAAACAGCCACAATAGCAAAGTCAAAAAGAGACCCTGGAGTATATTTTAGTAATGATTACTGTGCTAGATTTATAGTAATTTTGCTTCTTGTTACAAGCCAACTTAAATCTATCTTCAGTATTTTTCTGGTGACTGCCACAAGCTGCAGTTTCTGAGTTTAGCATTTTGAAAGACATGACAAGTTTTAATTTCAAGCTTACTAACTGTAATCCTCATAATTGAAGAAACAATGGGGAGAAAAAAGGATAACACTGACCTGTAAATACAGAGAATATAGTTCTTTTTAAATCAAAGCCCTTTTAAACAGTATTTTTGTATTACAAGCTTGAGGAAGAGTACTTGTCATCCAGAGTTGAGGATCAACTTCAGAGACTAGGTCCTCTTGCCTATTTAAAATCACAAGTCACATAAATCGCCCACTGCAGTTACAACAGTTGAGCACCAGAATGGCTCCAATACTGCAGAAAGGAGACGTGCGGGTTCATTACAGGAATATTGTTTGCGCTCTCAGGGAATTCAACTTTGCCCCAGAAATCAATGGTGGGAACATTCCTAATGAAGCCACAAAGAAACAGCTTTGCTGCGATGGTCTACATAGAACAAAAACGTGGATTAGGAGGTCTGAAATGTTTTTATATCAATGGCATTCTTAAGCCAAGGTTGTGCTACAAACTTCTGCTGGCATAGCTATGTTGGTCAAGGGGGTGAAAGGCAGTTTTGCCAGGGTAGGGTGGGAAAGAAATGGCTAAAATAAACAAAATGCTAGAAGTGATTTTTATTTTTTTTTTGGTACAAAATGCATCTTCAGCAGGACTGACTGGCTCATACTGTATTCCATCATGCCATTTAAGTGTTCTGAAAATGGATGTGGTCTCAGGCTTTTAATTCATGAATGCAATGAATGTACTGTATCTTCTTCTAACATCTCACTTCAACATTGTCACAGATGGAGTGATGCACTTCACTCGTAGAGAGAAGCAGCGAAATATTTGTTGATATCAAAGAGACATTTAACAAAGTTTGATAGTAAATGCGATGGTGTTTTAACAAGATTCAATCGCAAGGCACGCTTGGTTATTTACTGCATAGAGGACAGGGTCAGACAGAGCTGCCAGGGACATCCTCCCATTGAGTCAAGGTTCCAGAAAGGACCCCCTGGCTTTCTAAACTCCTCTTCAGAGAGGAGTCTGGGTGCAGTCGGATCCAATCCTAGTCCCAGACTTGGTCAATGGTTTACGTCTAAAGGATTATATATGCTCAATCAATCCTTTATATCACCTAGTTAAGATTTCAAATTTTATCATGCTTAAAATCACTTACTGAGGATCCATTACGGCAAGGGATCTCTTAATCTCGAGAAGTAACCTTGAGAGGCGTCTCTACTCAAGGGGAAATCCTGGTGTGCAGCCCACTGTGCAGGAGAGCTCAAAGGGCTCTTGGGCTGTTCATTATTTATGGGGGTAAGATGATTGGCTTCTCGTAATATTTGCATATTGATGACAGTACCTGTATTGTGGTGAATTGGGCACATTTCTCAAGTCAGCCCTTGACTATTGTGTTGTTATCTGTCTCCCTGAAACCGCTTGTGAGCTGGATGCATCCATCATTACTAGATTCACCCATTACGACCACCACAGGTGGTTATCACTTGGGCAGCATTATGGGAGATAAAGGTCAGGTTGGGGGTGGGGAGGAGTGCACTGTCACAAACATCTGAAGGCTTGGGGGCAGGTGAGTAGACAAACATATCAAAATATCCTTGGAATTTTTGCTCGTACCTTTCATGCTGTGATCTGGAATCCAAATACTATAGCATATGTAGCCTTATAAAAATGCTGAGAACTATATTTTGCTCTTTCCATGCCAATTACCTATCACTGTATAAAATTATAGATTTAATTCCTTTTCCCCCATGTGTTCATTTTATTTTAATATGTCTGAATTTCCTACCCATTCCCTCCCTCTTGGCTTTTTGTGGTTTCTAATTAAGTATTGTAGACCCCCCTTTTTAAGGGCCAGTGAATTAAATTCTACTGCTAGTGTAGCTGGGGGAAGGTCATCACTGCAGGATATACCCACAAATGCAGTTAGAAAGTTTTATCTTTTGCTCCTCCTACATATATCTATTGAGCCATTAAGAAATGTCTTTGAAATTGTGAATTCTCTTTCATTTTCTTGTTACAGAAGTTTAAGTAGTGACTTTACAGCTGGCATTGTATTAAGCAGGTTTTCAGAAGCAGAACTAAAATTCCCTTCTTTCATTTTAAAAATGAACAAGTCTCTAATACTTGGCAAAATACTTCTACAGAAAACAAGTAAAATTTCCTTGTATTTCACGTGCCACATATTTACTAACTATAGCACTCATTTAAAAGTCTCTTTATTTTTATTTTTATCCTGGAATTTACCATCTTGGGTTTACCAAAGAAGCAGATCAGGTTTCCCACAAACTGCAGACTTCCTTCCTTCCCGTATCGTGTTACAGACACCGGCCGATTTCAAAATACTAAACATACCAAGAGTTTCCCCTGCAGTTTTATAACTTAACTGGTCTCCAACCATACATGCTCAGCAATACCAGGTACTTGATTTCTGCTGTGCTGCCAAAGTCAACGTTTGTCTCGAGGGGCTCTCCTAGATTTTGATCATCAGCAATATGGTCTACATCTAGCGCCAGGTTTACCAAGGACCCAAAGAGGCTCCAGGCTCTTCATTCATTCCCAGATTTCTTTCCCCTGCAAATCCTTCCCCCTCCCGCCCCATTTTAGCCCCGCAGCACACCCAGACCTAAGGCTCCTTGTTTTGGCGTCTTTACTAATCCTAAATGCTCAGTTCGCTACAGAAGACAGGGAGATTCACGTGCTCCCTGAGCAGAGCCTTATCTCCATCTCTCTCTTCCCACAGATGCCCCTTTGTGGGGAGACCCTTTGGTGTTTCAGCGAGCCTGGGCTGCCTGCTCAGCTGCTGCCCCAGTGCTTGCTCAAATGTCTGGGACCTGACCCCACTACATCTCCTGACAGAGGCTGCTGTATCTGCCAGCACTGAGGCTGCGTACATCTCTTTTTCCTCTCTCTGCCTTCATCTGTCCTATTCTAGCATGGTTAGGAAAGAAGAGAATTGTCCTGGGATTTGAAGCTCAACTTCTTTTAGACAGACATTAAAATAGGGATTTTAGACAAGCATAAATATACTGGGAATGTCACTCTGAGTTCAGAAGACTCAGCTCTGACATCTGCAGTTCCCCGTGTCGTTTCTGGAGACCGCCCAGAAGGCTGCAGAGATGGGATTTTGAATGACACAACTATTCAGTCCTTTACAGACTCTGCATTATGGAAATTACATCTTAGCAACTCTAATTTGGTTTACATTTCTTATGCATTTATGACAGTGAATATTTTTTCATATATATTTCATTATGGTATATATGTGTATGTGTATCTATCTATCTATGCATGCAAGAAAATTAAAAGCAGACTATTAGCAGTGAAAACAGGTCCAGATGCAGTAATTAGGAGAACATTTGTTATGCTACAGAGCTAACTAGTTTTTTAATAAGTATGCAAAATATATCTGAAGAAATGCTAATTACCATAGCCAAACAATTTCCTGTACTGAAGAGAAGATTATATGAACAGTGTTTGGTATTACTTTTATGTGCAGGTTTCAGGCATTCATTAATGTAGCAATTGTGATCCACAGTGTATTGACAGCTCCCACATGCTCAGACCAATAAGGAAGTTGTCTTACTCATTTTTTAGGCTCTGATATCAACAATCAGCTAAACTCTACTGCATTTAATGCAACATAGTATAAACTCTAAGACAGAAATTATCTAAAAGGGCAACAGCTGAAGAAGGTGAAATAAGGCAGAAGTTGTTAAAATAAAATTATTTGTGTGCTTCTATACATTTTAAGTATTTTAACACATTTTGGATATACAGCATGTGTATGGCAGTTATTTCAGTTATGTCAGCTTGTTTGCTTAATTTAGCCAGAAAGTCAGGTAGGGATTTAAGTTATGCAAAATATATAATAAAACCAACTGGAATATACCCAGCACGTCAGAACTCATACTGTTCAGTTTGAAGAATGGACAAAAACCTTGTACATAATATTCAGGTTAACAAGCTTTTTAATATAGAAATCAAGTTTGCATTTTTCTGTTAATTGGGTTGAACTGTAACATATGCTTGAACGATCTGGTTAAAAACCGCATTCCTTGCATAAACCTTAAATTTTTCTGCCTCTGCTAACAGCACGTTGCATATGCATCACACTTTCAACCAGAGATTCTTGGTTAAAATACTCTACAAAATAAGTAACGAGCAGTTATTGGAGCCATGCCCTATTTTCTGTTAGTAATGCACACTCTTACTTACTGCAGCCCTCGTTCCAGGCTGGGTTTGTTAACACGGACACTTCGGTACTTGTGGAATTTTGGTGCCTTAAGTGCTTTGGTATCCCATTTCAACATAAAAAATCATTTTATCTTTCATTAAGAACTTCCAAATGCTTAACTACCTTTTTGCTGAAATCGTGGTGATGTTTTTAAAACTTACTGAAGTTGTTTTCTGAGAGTGTGTTTTCACCACTAGAGGGCAGAGGAGTACAGCATTGGCCAGCAAGTAAAATTGCCCTGATCTACAAAGAAAATACCTCTGCTTTGCTGCTTTTAGGATCCGGAGGCTCTTCCATTTTTCTTTTCAACACGGTGGTTCAGACGGAGTAAAGTTACCAGAATGCAGTTCCCAGGCAAGAGGTGAATCAAAACCACATAATTACCTTGATTGCTTGCAAAGAGTCTTCTACCAACGTATTTGAATATCAGGGTTCACTTCAACCTGAGTGTTAAGTTTGCAACACAGCCCAAGTATTCTCTAAAGCTGGAAAGCTGAAGTAGCATACACTAGTTATTAAAGTACATAAGAACTTGAATAAAACTACTTTCATAAAGCTGGTGGGATTTTTGGTGAGTCCTTGTCCTCTGTATCTCTGCTTTGCAATTTGCAATCCAAAACTCTGCGATCGTGATAGCCATTTTTGTGATGTGTTTTAAAATCCTTTGAGAGAATGTATCTGTAGGCAAGAATGCAGCATCTGGGAACAGGCAGGTGTTTAAAATACAGTTAGGCTGCTTTCTAACCATCTGGTGATATAATTAAAATATGGTATGTGTAGTAGCACATCACTGCCGTTTCTCAAGGTTAAACTCAGTTTCTTGGTTAAACTTATCTGAAGGTTTATGCACTGTAATTAAAGCATCTGTAAGTTACAAACTAGACAATTAAGTTCTAAGACAATTTCTTTTGAATGCATACAGCAGAAACAAAATGCCCAAAATGGAGGATGGTTATATATATCCTTTGCCACTCAAAAGATCTTTCTAACACAACCCAGTAAGATTTGTGCTCTACTGAAAACAATTGCAGGTCAAAAAAATCTGTTGCAGGCAGCTCATAAGTGGTGTACAGGGCTTTAGGTGGAATCCCTGGGCTCAGGGTTTGTCCTATATGAATGTCTTCTAATTTCAGCCTATACATCTTTCTGTTCATTCATCAGTCTGAAGAGTACTAGTTCTAATGTACTGGATATATTATAATTTGAGTTATTATACATTTTGCAGAATTAAAATCCCCACCTGACTTTCTGGGTAAATTAATTCACTTTCCTGAAGCAGTCTGAAATGCCATACTACTTGCAAAAGAAAGACTTCAGAAGTTCCACGGGCTTTGTTTTACATTTCTCAGTGACATCACTTGCGGCCACGTGGTGCTAGGACATTTCTTGTCATACTGGGTTTTTGCACCACTGTGCTCCTCTTTGACAGAATTTGTGGTAGGACTCTCTGGTAGTGCTCCGCAGGGGATTTAGGGATTCCAGGGGAGCTCAACCTGTCTCAGATATGAGAACCTACTCTAAAAATGAAGAACAGATATCAATGATTAGCCTGTCAAGAGAAATTTATTAGCTCTCAATAAAATACAATAACAGGAAGGATTTTTTTTTCTGTTTTCTCTCCTTAATTTGTTTTCTTCTGTGGAGTAAAAAATCTGCTTGGAAAATAACCTTTTCCTCTTCCAAGAAGTCATTAATTGCTATCTCTCTCCTTAGGTAAGAAATGTTCGAAGCCAGTGAATCCTGTTTTAGAAGCACCCCTTTAATTAAAAGGTAGAAAAAAAAATCCCCCAAATTATATCTAAAGTAAAAGAGAATCAGAAGATAAATACATCTTTTCATAAAGCTGAATTTTTATGTATTCAAAACAGATTGTGACTTCCTTAGAGTTTGCTAAAAGCATTAGATGAAAAAACCCGCTTTATTTAAAAAACATCTGCTATAAAGAATTCCTCCTTGAAACAGTCACCTTTCATTGCCTCCTGCCATACACATCAAGAGTTTCGCTTCAGCTTAGGCTGAAGCGAAGAAAAACAAAATGGGAACAGATGCAGGCTCAGTGTGAAGGAATGGCCTGAACCCTGTTTACCCCTCGCTTCTTGGCAAAAGCTGTCTGATAAGAGTGGGAGGGGGGATACTCTTAACAGCCCAAACCTCTGCGTGTGGAGCGCTGGCTATAGCTGGAGCACCATCTATAGACCTAACACCACCTATAGCTGGAGTGCCACCTATAGCCCTAGCACTTATAGCCCTGGCTCTAGGTGCCCTGGAGAAGAAAGGGTGACTTTAACCTACCGCAGCTGTGGGGAAAAGGTTTATTCCCACCTACTGGGTCCAGTCAGCTGTACTGACACCAGCCCTGTTCCTGAAGCAGAGCCAGAGGAAAGCAGTTGCTCTGTACTGGGTACATTAATGCTGCTGGAAATGAAGCAAAGGAGAGAGGCAAGAGTCTTTTTGGCTTCCTTGCAGTCTGAGCCTGTGGATAAGGAGATGGACTCAGAGAAAGCTGAGGATTTGCTCAATGCTGTGCTTGTTGAGCGTGTGTGCGCTCACTGCGAGCACCATTTGAGTGATTGGCATCCAGCTCAGAGAGTGCATATTAGTCTTTGCTCCAATTACTGTTTTCTCATTAGTGGTGTGTGCTTGGTTTCGTACTTTTTGTGGGTTTAGGCCTCTAGAAGACACGTCCTCTAATTCTCTGTACTGCTGGTGCTGAACCGATCCATGTGAGCTGTGGGGTGCTGGTAGCGGGGGCGGGGAAGTGCCCTGTTCTGAGCACACACAGAAACTGTGGGAGGTGCTGGAGGACCAACAGCTCTCAAGCACGGCTCCTCTATGAACTCTTTACAAACAGTCAGCTTAGTTATTACCCAAACTGGATGAGATAATTATGCAGAGACATTGTACTTTCCTCTCTGTCCTGAACTGAACGCTCATTGACTGAGTGCTTGAACAGGTGGCAAAAGAAACCTTTGGCCTAGTGCCATGTTTTTAAAATAAACGCTGATAACACCAAGGGAGTTTCAAAAAAGTAGGAGAGTGGTGATGTGGTGGTGATGTTTAAAATGCACAGGAAGATTGACCTGAGCGAGCCTGGGCTAGCTACGCTAACATTAGCTGTCAAACAAACCTGATCTTTTCCTTTGCAATTACTAGTTTGGGACGTGATGGTAATTGCAGGATTGCAATCTACGTATAGCTTTGAAAGGCTCTACATTATATAATGTAGAATGAATTCTGATTTTAAAAGTAAATACTCCGCAATACCAGCAAAGCATATATTAAATGAGTTAAGAAAAGACTAACTGGCATATTATAAATAAAGCAGTCGATGGTGAGGAAATGTTATTCTAAGACTTGTGTTTATAAATATCTGCCTTAGATCTAAAAAATGACTGCTGAACACATTTGCTCCGAGGACTGAAGAAGACTAAGTAATCATCAAGACAAGACAGTCCTGCACTGGAATTTGGATTGCTTGATAAGCTGGGTCCTTTTGACAAAGACAGGGCATTCACATGCCGGCCTGTGAAAGGCAAGCTGTAACAGACAGGGAGCGTTTTCCAGAAAGAGTGGCTGTGAAAAGGGGCTAGTGATAGCGTGCTTTTAACTTGGCATGAATTGCCAGAATGATAGTATGGCGGGAGGATTATGTGATCGTGGTGTTTATACACACAAAGAAGGAGTGGCAGAGTGCTAGAACCTTGTTCTTCTGGTATCTACTTTCTCTAAAGGACTTTTGAAACAATGGAAGAGGCCCAGAAAAAGTTGTAGGATCACAGAACACCATTTACAGTGGGAGGCTTAAAAAGACTTGATTAAAGAATGTAGCAAGAGGTGATTCCTCACAAATATGCAGGTTTTTCTAGGGGTGGGGCATAATGAATACTGGAGTCACTAATATATCAATGGTGAAAGACTTCAGAAATACCAGTGGCTGGCAGCAGAATCTGGATAGATGCCTGCAAACAGGAAATAGCCACCATCTGAGGGACATGGCTTAGCAGTAACTTGGCAGTGCTAGGTTAACAGTTGGACTGGATGATCTTAAAGGTCTCTTCCAGCCATAACGATTCTATGATTTTTGATCTCAGATTGCAACAAAATATTGAAGAAGGCATAGACTTCTCTCCTAACATGTTTAGCTCAAGCTTGGGTGCCTTTCTGGAAAAAAGTTTTAGCCAAATAGATTATTTGTCTTAATGCAGAAATAAGTGGATGAAATGTGAGGTCTTCGGATATCTTGCAGGTCAGATTAGATGATGTAATGGTCCCTCTTGGCATACAATTCTGTGAGTCTCTGAAAAGGCCGTTACCCCAGCATGTTCTAGCAGTTCTGTGTAGACAAGACAGTCTAGACTGAAGCACACACTAGGAACCAGTGCTTTTAAGCAGTTTTGCAGGATTCTTTTTCATTATAAAATAAAGCCCACTGGTTCAGTACAGGAGAAAGGCCAAACTGGCCTTAAAAAAGGAATGACCTTTTTGGACCATTTGTTCTTGGCAGGCTTATAATAATGCCTAAATAACAAGTAAGGTGTTGTCTAGTCAGGGAGCAATTGAAAGCTACTGCTGCTCTTCTGAAATAGTTTTCATTTTGTTCTTCCAGCTTACTGTACTTTTTTTCAGTCAAGTCAATTGTGGCTTGTTGCTGAGCATATGAGAAAACAATTATGCCATATTTCTCATGCCAATACAAAATGTTCACTATTAAAACAACGTATATTTTGTTCGCCATTCATAAAATCTACCCCTTCACCATGATTGATTCTGCAGATTAGTACAAATATCTGCAGTTCTGGTTTCAAGCAAATTTCTCATTTCTTTCTTGCTCTCTCTTTTATATTGATATATGAGTTTTAATAATCTAGTATAGAAAATCATAGTGAATCTTTTCTTTCAAGTGGCTTTTATAACTGTGCATGTGTGACTTTATGTGAACTATAAATCTGTTATATTAGTTATCTTTTTAAAATTAGTTTGGCCACAGCTTTAAGGGGCCACTCAAGAACAGGACAGACTGACTTTACAAAGAGCACTTCTGCCTTAGATTTTACAAGATGCAGTCAGCACTGCTGAATACCTAAATTCTGAGGGCCTAGAACTTTCTTAATAAGATCTTCTTGTGGAATGCAATTTTTTTCAGGGGTTATAAGTCTAAATCCTCCATTTATTTTCAATGTAAGTACTAGACTTGTATGTGTAAATAGAGAAATTGACATAACCTTTCTGCCTTTCAGCCATCTGCAGATATAAAATGCAAGCACAGTTACAGCTTTATGTATTGTGCTGGTGTAAAGACGTCGTACAAAGGGACTCCATAGTTCTTATGCTAATCCAGTTCTTAGAGTAATCCATATTTGCCCAGATTTTGCGACTTTACTTAGGAATCTAACTTTCTGTGGATAAAAATGTTCCTTGGCTTTCCTCCAGACTCTGACTCCTCTAACCAGAGTTTCTTTCTGCAGGTTTTGTGCAGTGTATTCTTTAGGCAAATCTGAGTGCACAAACAGAAATGCAGACTGATGTCAGTGAGCCATTACGGTCTGTCTGACACGGCTGAGCCATTTCACATGACTGCAAGTATCTGGTGGGTTATTATTAGAGACCCCAAACAATCCTCAAATTAAAATGCTTGCAGATTTGAATGTCTGATTCTTTTTAGGCACCTGACTGAATAAACAGTTCAGTAGGTAGAGGTCAGGAGTTTTTGTACCTCCAGTTGGTGTTAATGTGGCAAAACAATCCATGTAGTTTCAAAACAAGCCTTCTGTTCCTCTGCCACACTGTTTATAGCAGCAGCACTTGCATATGCTGGTTCTTCACCTTTTAGTAGCAGCAATTTCTATCACAGCAATGATGCTATGAAGCAAAATTTACACAGAATCTCAGCCAACGATCTAGTTAGCTGGGAAATCATATAAATGTTTTGATTGATTTAAACATTGTCTTGAAATAAGGCTTGGTGAGAAAATAACAATAATGCTCCCACACGTACACCAGATTCTGCCGTTCCAGCCAATGTTTTGCCAGGTGCTTTGCTATTTATTAACACTATTGAGCTGTAGCTCTGGGATCCCTGTGTTGTTTTGTTGGGGCTTTTTTTTCCCCCAAGGAGAATTTCGACCTCCAGAGAAGTTCTTAGTAGCAAAGTAAGGGGAATGCATTACATTGCAAGGTTGTTCTTGCAATTTAAGTGCTTACACTGCATTAGCAGTATTCTTGCGGGAACCAAGCACACAGAGAGCTATCCTACAGTTTCGAAACAGATACTCTCTGAATTTTCAGAAGTTTTCAAAATGTCTTTGCAGTCTGACAAGCAAATAGGTGCATTCTGCAAGGATTCTTGAAGAATG
Source organism: Ibidorhyncha struthersii (assembly GCA_013398815.1). Taxonomy (NCBI): domain Eukaryota; kingdom Metazoa; phylum Chordata; class Aves; order Charadriiformes; family Charadriidae; genus Ibidorhyncha; species Ibidorhyncha struthersii. The sequence continues at coordinate 74,407 of VZSZ01003207.1, read as the reverse complement.
GCAATGGGCACAAGGTAGAGGGAGGTGGTCACTGATGTCTCAGCGGAGCTAATGGAGGCAAGTAACATGATGAACCCTCTGTGACTTACGAGGATAACCTTGCTTGGATGTACTGTCTACCTTATTTTCAAGAAAGTTAGACCTGGAATGGCTCCCATTCCCTGTTATATGACACTAGTTCTCTTTTATTGAGCTCTTGTTTTTAAGTATCATGAAAATGGTGTCCCTTATTTTGTTCCTCCTATATGCTGGTGCAATATGTGTTATTTAGAAATGCTTTACTTCATTTGTCCGTTACATATAATTATATGAAAAAAAGAACAAAGGTAAATGAGAGGAAGAGGACAGAGGGCAATAACTGAACATTTCTTTTTCCTGCCTCAATCCCATCAAGGGATGTGTTTTTCTCCCTGTTATGCATATTTTACTTCTTTCCATGTGGCAGAATTTATGTTCACCCATTAAGAAAAACACATATATGACCTAGGAGTGTATGTGGCAGCAAGTCAGAAATAATTTAGTCATGAGATCATATCTGAAGAGAAGTACATTGCCACTGGAAAATGTTCTGGTGGTGTTATGAAAACAATGATGCATTTGTATTAAAAGATGCATTATTGTGATAATGTTGAGAAGTTAATATGTTAGTGAACATATGGATGACAAATAACCAAAATTAGGAAGTGACATGTTACCAACAGCTGATGATTAAATTATACTTGGACTAAGACTAAAAATTACTTTGACGGCACATTTCATTGACATGAGTGCTGCATTAATCATTGCCCTTAGCTAATGCATTTACCAGACCTTGTGACAACATGGATGAAACCTAGATTCCTTTGTGTTTTTTTTTCTTCCTTGCATTTAGATGGAAAAATGTATTATGTCACCCTAAACTCTCAGCTCAGCCAGTGTGCAGTGCCAAAGGGCTTACAGAACATTCAACACACCTTCTTCAGGAAACTATCTACCAAATTTTACATGCTTCTTAACTGACGAAAGTAATATACTAGTCACTTGGTAGTTTCTTGTTTGTAGTTCGAGAAATACTATGAGGAATACTGAAAGAGATAAAAGATAAATGCAGAAGGGAACCTAAAATGGGAAATAAGAGACCATGAATTGTGTTCTTTAAAATAGTCATATGAGATGGCAAGGTAGTAGAACATAGCATGCTGTTTTACAAGAGGAAAATTACATGCAACCGGCATTATCCTGTGTGGAAAAATGAATTCTAAATATATCATGCTACACACTTCTGTATGAAAAGTATCTTTGCGTCTTAATGGGTGAAATTTGCTTGAAATCCCAACTATAAGCTTGCATAGGCTCTGCCTACATTAGCAAGGATCAGGGATCAAGGCACACACTGCTTGCTGGATCTGCAGCACGAGGCAGTTGGTACTACAACCTCACAACACACTTGAGAGATTTATTTTTTACTTCAGACTAAGCTCAGACTGCTCCCAGAGACTGAATGCTGGAGCTGCTGGAGTATTAGGTGTGGTCCTGCAGTTTATCTTTCAGTTTAATTTCACCTGAAAGAAATCCAGTTTGTGCATGCCAGCTCCCCTAATTCCACCATGCAAAGTGATGTGCCATGTACATGAAAGCACAGGGGAATTGCTTCAAAAGAGTAGATGTATCCATTAAAAGTAAAAGCATGACTTGATCCATTTATGACTACAATACAGGGGAATGCGGTGATTGCAAGTAGCAAAATCCTATATCCTTTAACGTGCAGGAGGCATTTCTAAATCATTGCCAAACATTATGATTTCAGAGCTACAACATACTTACAACTTCTGATGTGTTCACTTAGTGGCCTGGGGGTATGTGGAAAAAATACTTGTTAAGGAATGCAATGTTATACTGTCAATTCTTCTGTCAGTTACAGAATTGCTTTTTGTAATGCTAATTAAAACAAGGAGCCTCAGTAAAATGCACTTCTCTCTTAAATATATTGGTTCAGAACTATTTAAAAACCAGCTAAATGCTGAGCTATCCAACTTCAGGCCACAACTTATGGCAGGTGTGCTTAAGTGGGGCTTGACGAAATCCAGCTTGTCCCGCTTGTGCTCCAGGCTGCTGCATGCCCACCTCGGAGGCAGACGGCTTCCTCAGCATGGTGCTGGGCTCTGGCCATGCTCCTTCAACACAAGCAGTTCGGCTGGTTACAAACCTCTGCTGAACTGCCCAGCCTTTGGGTCAAAACTGGCTCAAGTTCAGCAGCCTCAGAGCATGGGATGGGCAGGGTTCCTTAGGGCTTATCTGCAGCTGGGTGGGAAGGTATGCTGCTAGACATGGGCATGCCCAGCCAGTGGATCAGGATTCCCAAAACTACCGATGAAAACTTGGTTTGCAAAGACAGTACTGTTAGAAGATTAGAGTTTTTTTTCCCTCTGAACGAAGGCTGTGTTGTGGTTGCAATGTCCCTGAGTGCCCACACAACCCTGCCTGTCCCTGCCTGACCCTGAGCCGGGCCCACCCGTGGGCCCACATCCCAGTCTCAGCCCATCCCTGAACCCATGGAGGTGCCCGATGCCCGGGGCTGGGGCTGCCCCAGTGCCCCCGGCTGCCCTGCGCCTGGCTGGGGGTGGGACGGGCCCTGGCTGCCAGGCCCTGCCATCACCCACCATGGGGAGCCGCCACTGCTCCCAGGAAGCCCCTAAGATGAACTGTACTTCTGGATAATCTTTTAAAATCAGAGACTTTAAATAGATATTAAATACTGTACTTCAAGTCATCAAAAGGTAAGGAAATAGGAGTAAAGGGCCGTGGACTTGCATGCTTCCCCAGCTCTCCACGCGTGCAGAGTGTGGAGCCAGATGGGGAATGTAAAAGGCAGAAATAAACAGAAAATGGAGTGCATGAGACCTCAGGCATATAAAGTATTTTCTTTCAGCAATTCGGAAGCAGGTTGGGCTGTGGGCAGCTTAAGGTGCTAAACTGCTCGGAGAACAAGGCTGGAGGTTGTGAACCAACCTAGTTAATGCAAATATGCTCAGGACATCTGCTTTCCAAATTTTGGTTGCTGCAGCTGATAATATAATGATGGACTAAGGAAACTGTCGCCCTTTCACCCAGGCAAGAATATCTTTGCTAACGTGGCAATGAAGTTTGAACAGTTGAGACGCTGTCATTTTCCTAAAACTCATGACAGCCCAGGCAATGTGGTACTTTCTGGTGCAACTGTGGAGCCAACAACTCCACATGAAGGTCAGGGGAGGAGATATATATATGTGTGTGTGCACAAAACCTGAATGTGGTACTCTAAATATGTTGTTGGACTCTTGCAGACAAATATGCAACAGCAACAAAATAAGGGAATATCTAATGCCCAATAGTAGGACAATAGGTTCTGGTAACAAGCATTCTTAAAGTGTCTTTCATGTGAATGTAATGCTTTATTCACAAGCTGGCTGTTATTCCCTTTTTGAATCTTGACTGATAACTTAAAATCATGGTGCACTGAGATATATATGTACGGTGGCAGTACAAGTCAAATTAGTTTAAGTTTTCCTGCAGTCCCTAAAACAGAATTTGGGCTAGTGTTTCACTGAGCAATGAAACCAAACTGCAGGAGAGTTTGGGCTGCGTGCTTCAGGATTTCACTTGCACACTACAAGTGCACGCTACAATCCCTTTTTAGAAGTGGTTTTGTGTTAGTCCTGGTAATCTTGCCAGCACCCCTTTCATTCTCCCCCAGTTCCTCCTCTAACCTCAGCTGTCTTGTTTTGCTGCAATTCTTAACCTGTTTTACAACACTCTTACCCTCCCTTATTCCCAGAAGGATATGCAACAATGATCAAGTATTTCCTGCATAGACAGTATCTTTAGATAACTTTGGGATCCTTTGGAGTGAAAGAGAATATTTGAATGACAGCTGTTTTAAATCATCTGTAATTTGCTTCTTAAAAGGAAGCCCGTTGTCCTAATCTGTGCAATGCTGTTGTACAAGAAAGATTTTATGATAATCAAAGTAGATTGCCTAATCAAGATTGATTACCTAAGGAGAATTAAAACAGTCTGTGCTATTAAATAACTAGATAAACAGTTCACATTCGTGATTTGAACTTACAGATAATGTCTCTATGCAGTTCTTTAGGGTTTTTTTAATTTAAATTTCTGTAATTCCTTATTTCTATGCCAGAAGTGTCATTAAGCTCTTAAAAATATATATATATAAAATGATGAGTAACTCTACAGTCAAAGCATAAAACATCTCAAGTTTACATGAAGTTATTTCATACAGCATTTAGACCTATGCAGAATCTCTGTGCAACTATAGAAAAACACAGACAAGGTGCACAAGCCACTGTTTTCTGCTCCTCTGCAAGATAGCTGAACATAATGGAAGTGGGAGATAGGTAATTTAAATATGTATTCAGAACTGAAAATACTTTTATCTGAGTAACATTTGTCCATAGGTAAAGTCTTGTTGAAGTTTTAAATGAAAAGATTTTTGTTCAGGATCAGGATGACGAGGCTGATGAAATCTTATTTTGGCTGCTCAAGGAGGTCTTGGGCTGACAGGACCTGTCCCTCATGGGTGGCTTCAATTACCCGGACTCTTGTTGGGAAAACAACACGGCAGTGCACAAGTCATCCATCAGGTTCCTGGAACACGTTGAGGACCACTTCCTGCTACAGATGCGGGATGTACTGACAAGGAACAATACATTGCTCAATTTACCGTTCACAAACTGAGAAGACTTGACAACACAACCACCAATGTTAGCCTTGGATACAGCAATCACAACATCGGGGAGTTTAAGATCCCACTGAGTATGCTGAAGACCAGTAGTAGGACAAAGACCCAGGATTTTAGAAGAGCCAGCTTCAATATGCTCAGAGCCCAGCTGCGCAGGGTTCCATGAGGACCATCCATGGAGGGCAAGAAGCGTCCCCTCCAAACCCAGGCTGTTCTATGGTTCTTCATTTGTTAAACTTAATTGGTTTAATACACTGTATTCTGTAAAGCTATGTACGATAGACCAGCACTTTGTGTTTCCTCTGTCCAGAGGAAAGCGCTTCTCTTCCCATCTACAAATTCGCAGAAAACTATATGTGATAAGAGGGGAATTCATTACTAGGTCAGCTGAATTTCTAGAACTTATGATGAAGGTAATGAAACAAAGAGTGCCATCATTTATAAATCCTATCTATATACATTTTGGGTAGGTAAACAGTGAAAAAGAATTTCTGATTTAAGAACAAGGATGTCCCAGGACCAATTACAAGCTGGCTTTAGGAGGGTAGCTTCCAGAACAACCTTCCCACAGTAGTGAGACCTATGAGTACTTTAAAGATATATTTAGGTTATTTTATTAATTTTTTAAAAAGGATTATATGACATATCTGCCCATAAAGGCAGAGAATCAGACTCTAGAACCCAGCAAGTTCTTTCCATTCTCACATGCAACGTTAGCTAATATATGATTAAGACTACTATATATTTTAAAGTTGAATTCAGAGCTATTAAAAAATCAGAGCCAAAAAATTGTCAATACTTTCTAGCAGCGAAAAGTTACAATAATTTCTCTAACGTATGTCTGAGTACGTGCCACTGAAGGAAGAACTTATGAAAAACTTAAGGGAGAAGATTTATCTATCTCCAGTGTCCTTTTTCTGCAGCATGAAATAACAGAAGAAACCTCTTTTGCCATGAGACCAACTGACAGATGCTACCAGAGGTACCTACAGGAGCTATTTGTGGCTCTTCCTTTGCTTCCTTTTGCATACAAAAATGTATGTGCAATTTATGTTTTTAGTTTTTACCTGTGTGTGTAACTGACCAGAAAAAAAATGTTTTTTGATACCTCTAAAAATGCCCAGTCAACTGCAGATTCACATGCGTTCCCATGGATTTAAAATCAGCTTAACAATTCTTAATGTGCTTTTAGGCACAGAGTGTAGCACTCTTTTTTCTCTCTTCTTTGTCTCTCCAAAGCAAAGCAAAACCAGGGATCCTTATTCCGAAAGCCTACCGAGAATGACTAAAGGATTTCCCTTGTAGAAAATTCTCTCTCTCCCTGCTGTTGGCTTTCCTCTGTTTGGAAGATAGTGTTGCTGTTGGAGAAGACTTGCTGCAGGGAAACAGTGAGCTCTGAAAGCCTGTGCTTTGGCTTGGAGAGTGAAAGTCGGCCTCAACCCAAACAAGAGGAAGCTCCCCTGCGTGCAGAGGGACTATTACTGAAGGACATTACGTGCTACCTAAAGAAGGCTACAATTGCTCATCACAGTACTGGAGCAAATTAGTAACCTCTTGTGACTGGGGAAAAATCATACTCAAAAGAGAAATGCTGTAATTTTGAGAACAGATACATTTATGGTTTGTATTTCCCTGCTGTTTTATGTGCTTTAGCACTGTCTGATGCCAGTGAAATTAGAGCATGGGATGACAGGGGAGAATCATCCTTCTGCTTCATTTTAAGAGTGCCCAGTGAATGCTGTACCCATGATGATAAGTGAAGTATCTACAACTCAGATAAGATGCAATAAAATAAAGGAGCATGACCGTGACAGGCTTGAGAGGTGGGCCTGTGAGAACCTCATGACATTCAACAAAGCCAAGTGCAAGGTCCTGCACCTGGGTCAGGGCAATCCCCAAGATCAATACAGGCTGGGAGATAAATGGATAGAAAGAAGCCCTGTGGAGAAGCACTTGGGGATACTGGTGGATGAAAAATTGGACATGAGCTGGCAATGTGCGCTTGCAGCCCAGAAAGTCAATCGTATCCTGGGCTGCATCAAAAGTAGTGTGGCCATCAGGTTAAGGAAGGTTATTCTGGCCCTCTACTCTGCTCTCGTGAGACCTCATGTGGACTACTGCGTCCAGCTTTGAAGTTCCCAGAACAAGAAAGACACGGACCTGTTAGAGCAGGTCCAGAGGAGGCCCTTGAAAATGATCAGAGGGCTGGAACAGCTCTCCTCTAACAGAAGGTTGAGAAAGTTGGGATTATTTAGCCTGGAGGAGAGAAGACTCCAGGGAGACCTTACTGCAGCCTTTCAATATATAAAGGGAGCTTACAAGAAAGATGGAGAGAGACTGTTTACCAAGGCCTGTAGTGACAGGGCAAGGGGCAATGGTTTAAAACTGAAAGAGGGTAGATTTACATTGGATATAAGGAAGACATTTTTTATGATGAGGATGGTGAGACACTGGAACAGGTTGCCCAGAGAAGCTGTGGATGCCCCGTCCCTGGAAGTGTTGAAGGTGAAGTTGGACAGGGCTTTGAGCAACCAGATCTACTGAAAGATGCCCCTGCCCATGGTGGGGTGTGGGTGTGTGTGTCAGACTAGATGATCTTTAAAGGTCCCTTCCAAGTCAAACCATTCTGTGATTCTGTAATACATGTCTTGACTCTTCATTTATTTCATTACTATTAAAAGTTTTACTTTTCAGCATTAAGAACTTACTTTGAAGAAGTAAGAAGAACCCATGAAAACTAAGAGGTTCTTTTACACAATAGACAAACCAGCACAGTAAAAAGTGGGCTACAAACTACGAAGAAACATCAGAAATTTATTTCACTTTATTAAATACTATGGATACAGGTAGTGAAGCTTGTTATATTTGCATTGTAATAATAGTAATTGTTAATATAATGATTATTAATGAATATTAATGTCTTCAATCAGAAAAATTCTTGTGCAAGTTGCAGTGTGAAAGAGTGGCACTAAGTCTGCCTACCAAAGATAACTTTTGATCTAGAAAGTGAAAAGTTTCAAGTCTGTTGAGCAGAAAGGGGATCTTGCCCTCCGAGCTGTTTCTGCAGGTCTAACAGCTGAGGCTTTTCTTAAATATCTTAAGTGAAAGGTGCACAGCCGAAAATTTTCATAAATAAATCTAGCTGTTTTTAAAAGAACGTATGTTCTTTTTCTAAGCCGTTTCCACCTTCATAATGAGAGTTTAACCTTGCATTTGCTTATGCTGTATCGTTCTTTATCCATGCATGTATGATAGAACAGTGGCCAGGCAAAGATGAGGAATTAGGTTATATTGCTTATTTGGAGGGAAAAGATCCAAAGTACAAGACTGTGTGACAGCAGACCTTGTGGATCTCGCACATTGACACGTGTACAAAAATGCCTAGGGGCTACAGCACATTTCCTGCCAAGCCCAGGGAGCAGGGATGCTGGTTTTGCCAGGTCCCTGCAAGGCATCTCCTCTGTCAGGCCCAAATCAATCCTGCTCCCGTAAGACACAGGTGGCAGTGAGACAGCTAACTCTGGGCAGGCTCCTTGTCTGTCTCACCTGTGTAGCAGCTGTTATTGCTGGAATCTATACTGGCTATAGATCCACCAAATTAAAAATGAGACGTGTGATCCCCGGCTCCAATGCAACTGAAGACTTTTGACTACCAAAGCTCTATGCCAATAAATACTATATAGTGAAAGAGAGTGCTTTCTTTTTCCCCCTAACAATTAAAAGACTATTTTACCACTGCTAATTTAAAGGAAAATTACTTCAAACTGCATCCCTTGGAGATAGACTTTAGAGGCCACAGATTTACAAGACAGCACTAAAGAGAAAGAGACATATTTATTTTTCTTATGAGGTCTGCTCAGAAAAATTTATAGATTTGCATAATTATGAATAATTCATTGAAAAGATTGTATTTTGTGTGTGGCTGCACAACATCACGGCCTTTTCACAGAGATGATACTAACTGTTTTGTTGGTTGTAGACTTTAACTTTCAACTTTGAACAGAGGAGCTCTGGATAAGGAATAAGCATTTTTCACTCCATTTGATTCCTCTGTGGTTCTGTGGGGGGAAAAAAAGACAGCATCTCAAGCTATTTTTAAAGAAATGATACACAACTTCTGTGTCTGGAAAAGGCTATATGGTTTTTATTATCTCATGACCTGTAGCAATATTTTAAAGAAGAGTAATAAGTTCTTCACTGTAATATATTGTGGACAGGCTGGTTGTTACCTAAATTCCCCAAGCTGCACTAGACTCTATTTGACTTTGCTCAGGCTTTGGGTCTTTTGCATTAGCAATGAAACAGTTACTTTAGCATTTCCTTTTGCAGCTTTGCATTACAATCTATGTGAAATCCAGATGTATTTGTTTTCTTCCAAAGAGTTACCTTGGGATAAAAAATCGCGGCTAATGAATCTGAATATGTTGGATCAGATCCCAGTCCATCTCTCTGGGAAACCCAAATTCCATTACCTCAAAAAAACTGAGCCTAAAGTACATTAAAAACACTTTATATGCCAAATAACCATGCTTATTGATCATTCCAGAATCTATTGCTTTTGCTTGACAGGCGGAGTTAACAGGGTTGAGACAGTGAAATAATAAATTGACTGTATATCTAGTCTTAAGCTCATTTTTTTCTGTCTCTACATTTAAGAAATAGTTAGGAAAAATAGGCAGAAAGACCCTCCTGGACTTAAGATTTTGTAAGTCAAATTTTATGCATTTACACCCCAGAAGGCTTTTTCTCCCCACCAAGTTCTAGTTTAGACTTCTGAAAATAGTTCCTTACAATGGAAAACTTGACAAAATCCTAGCTGCGGTAAGGCACTGCCAATGTAGTATTATACTGAAATCAGTTTTAGAAAACATAATAATTTAAAACAGAGGTGCAGGAGGTAAAGCTAGAGATAAGTCACTTAATACTTTCTGACCGAATTATATAGAGGTGACAGCAAACTTACTTCCCCTCCTTTTTCTTCCACCAGCACAGAGGATCTGCACTTGTCTCCTTTGTGACCATTAGTGAATTTTTTACTATTGCTGTTTTGATCACGATGAACAACTCTGTGTCTGGGGCTATAGTACTAAAGACTGTTTTCAAAGAAGTACTGCCAAAGAGTCCAAAGAGTCAGCTGCTTACAGTTAGCAGAGGCATGATTAAACTCTAGCACGTACTCAGCACATACGGCTGACCTGCTCTTCTGCCTCCCTTCCAATATTCTTTTGTTTCCAAACTGTCTAGAGATTGGGTTTTCCAAGTAATATTTTGCAGAGCAGAAACTGTAAACTAGCTTAAAAGGTATAACGAGCATCTTTTTCTGCAGTTCTGGGGTATACAGTGCCTTTTATTACTTGATAGGAAGTAGTTCATGCTGAGCATCTCATTCTCTTTCAGAATAAAACCCTTAATTTATCTAATGCCACACGTGCAGTCACTAGTTGTGCAACTGTCCAGTCAACGAGTCACTTCTTTATCTTCCAGTTCCAATAACCTGTTTCCCACTTTCCTATAGGGAACCATAGGATTTTACTATCTTACTATAAAACATATTAAAGTCACTGAAGATTTATTATTATCACTTCCAATAAGCTAGGAAGAATACAAGTTTGATCTTTATTTTCCTCAGCGATACTATGCTATTTATTGTACCCCTGTGGAAATCAAAAGCCAAAGGCCAGATCTCCAGTGAGTGTAAATGATCTTACACCAAGGTAATTTAGAGATCCAAACGACTATATTACCTAAAAGTACAAAAAAAGTACATACAAATTAACAACCTTATTCTTTATAAATCTTATTTTTCAGAATGAAATTACAATATTTTTCCACTCTGGCATTGCAAAAATGACAGTGGAAGTGTGCGAATGTCCCAGGAAAAGAAGAGTTTACAGTATTTCTTTCACACAGGACTAGAAGCCAAAGGTAAACATGCAGTGAAACAGGTTTGATTTGACCAGATGACTTTAACAGAATTGCCCAACAATACAGTGTTAATTTTTTCTCTTAAAAAAGTGAAGCTGAACATGAAGACATCAATTTCCAAGAAATCCATTTGGGAAGAACAAGTTTTTTAATTTATCTGTGCTATATCCTGAATAAAGCCTTGATTTTTTTGGCAGGAGTCTAATATGAGAGTGAAAGGAGAAAAAAATGGTGGAAAGAAGAAGAAAGAGAGTCTTTCCTGGTTTGAAAATCTTTGAAAGATTTTTTTTTTAATTCCCTGTGTAGAATAGGAAGGATTTTTTTAAAAGAAGTTATTTGATTATACCCATTTTGACTTCGGTGTGTGTTATTTTAAATTAGGTTACACTATATGCAAGCTTCTGTCCTTCACACTGGAATTCTTCTGAACAAGATTAACATCCAAGACAGAAGTGATTATCTGACAATGAAGAAGATGATAATTTATTTCTGACTCTTTCCTCCCACCTCCTTTATTTCAAATTACTCTGCCAAGATGCCATGTTTCTTTTCTTGAAAGCAGAAAATGAATGCAATATGATGAATGAATATTATATAAACTCTTGATGACTGTAAGGCTTTTGGATCGGGGCTGTGTTTTGTGCTTTTGTCATGTCCAGCATATTGCTTGGAATTTTCTTTATTAAAGAGGAAGAAAGAAAAAACAATATACAAATTAGAAGCAGAAAATTAATAGCAAGGTGGAAAGAGAGTACTGGAAGGATTTAATAAACTAATTTTAAGTTTGTGATGAGTTACCTTTTCTGTGACTAGTCAGTTGACCTAAATTAAACTAATTAATATGAAAGATTCTGGATTTGTTATTCACTTATTGCCAGAAAAAGGGAATTTTTATAATACAGTGTTAACTATGTATCCTAAAGCCTAGTTTAATTTGCAATGGCTGTTTGCAGATAGATTTTTCCTAGAAGCAGCTTATTGATTATTCCCACAGCTAATTTCTATCAAAGGACTTTGCAATATTGTGGCTTTTGACTGTCCAGTTAGTTTCATTTTCTTACCAGTAATTGGCATGCTATATTAATTTTCATTTCTCTTCACTAATTCTTTTTAAAGATGTGAATGTATACTTCATCTGGGATGAGAAGGGTGTGTTGCACTAATGATACATATGTAGTCTGGAAATGATCTACAGTATATTCTTGTAATGTATGTGTTAAACTTTTGCGAGACAAGTAGCTCCTACTGTTGAAATAACTATGGAAAAGAATGTGCAACTAGTTGAGGATTTTGAGGTGAAGATTAGAAGAAAAAAGTTCACACCTTTCAGTTGAAATACATCTTTAAGTGCTTGTTGATAGAAGCAAATTTTAGAGCTTTCATCACTATAATTTCCTTCAAGAGAAATTTTTTAAAGGAACATGAGAGGTTGCATGGCTATGTTGTGAGGTCTCAGGGTTGCTGCACCTCCAGCTTTCAACCATCTGCTCCAGTGGCTGTGAGCTACCGGTCACTTTGCCTATGAACAGCAGAGCGCACTAGGGCATGGATCTTGTTTAGCAGAAATTTATGGGGCAAGAGAAATAAAGGAAAGTCTAAGGTAAAGAAATGAAGAAACCATTGCGGCTGCAGTCTGGAGAATCACCTGCAGCTGCCTCATTCAGCTTCTGGGCCTTTCTCTGGAAAGGTATCAGAAAGCGAGCTGTCTTTGGCAGACATGAAGAGGAACAGATAGAACATGAGCTGACTTCATCTGTAGCACGCTGCTGCTTTTCTGTTCAGTCTCTCAATGCTATTGTTCAGAATAAAGTGTCTCTACTGAATTCCATCATAAAACAGCCCTGTGGCAACTGGATGGAAATTTGTCAAGATTTTCTATTTAGAAGTCTAGGGTTAGGGGGAGCATGCCAGTAACCTCTGATCCTGAGTCCTGTGTCTGGCCCTTGCAGGAAACCCTGGAGCTGAGAGTTCCCTAACAGCTGCAGGAGAAACATGGCATTTGTTGTCTGGCAGAAGACCCTTGCAGTGTTTTCATTAGAAGGCTCTAGGATTTCAAAGCAATCATTTCCATTTCTCTGTGTGGGTCACATATAAAGAATGGGCTTGTTGCCTGACACTTGGAAATAGCCTTGCAGTATCAGCAGTGGGAAAACTCTTTGGGTTAAAGTTACAGAAAAGAAAAATATTAATTTAATGAACTACAAAGTATAAACTGTAAAATTTCGTTTTAACCCACAGTGCTGATACCAGAGAACCTGATAACAAACCCTGTGCTTTTCCACACATGGAAATAGTACTCCTTAAGGTAGACTTTTCCAGTTGTTGATGGCTCTCAAATGCTACTGTGCATCAGTGTGCTTTAATGGAGGAGATACTGGCAGTTTAATGGCAATTTTGCTTTGGGCCAGGGTGCTCCAAGGTGGAGAAGTAGGAAGGGAAGAGTACTAGAGATCTGTCATTACCTATTTCATCACATTTCAACAATCATATTTTGGGGGAATTAATCTTGGGTTTTTTGTCATTACTATTTTGCTGAGTGAAAGACCCATTTTTCCTAGTATTGGACAGGTTTTCATCTGAAGCATGTGTTACATTTTCTTTTCCAAAGCTCATTCTTCCAAGCTTTAGTGTTTGACTAATATAGATGTAACATCTCTAAATTAGACAGAGGGGATTTTCTTTAGCTGGCTGAAGTAGTGGTGAAAACACCCACATCCTTTTCTTCTTCATTTCGGCTACACTCTCACCTCTCTTTCCTTGCATCAAGAGGGCTCTGCCCAGGAAGGATCCACTGACAGTTTTTCATAAAGAAACACTGACGACTGAGTTGTACCAAAACTAACCCTGCGATGAATAACTTCATGCTCAATATGACACCACAATTAAAAGGTGTCTTGGCTTTGTTGGATGCCAAAAGCTGTACATTAGGTCCCTTACAACCCCTACCATTCTGTGATTCTGTGATTTAGATTTCCTTGGATGAGCTAAAGAATGTTAAGTTTTATTTACCAGTCAAACTGCTAAGAACTGAATGGAGAAATTAGTAAAACATACATTTGGGGGAAGAAGAACACAGTCCTGTCTTTTCCCTAGGGAAATACTAGTTTTCTTTACAAACGCAGGAGGTCCAAGATCATGGACTTCTAATCTCTTTTCCATTAGAGTACACAGTGGTCTGATTTGCAAATATAGGACTAAGGAGAAATTGCTACTTTCTTTTTTATTATCTGTATACTAGCATAACTGATCATGGCAAATGGAGGAACTCAGCTGATGGATTCTGGTTCTCAAAGCATTAATTTCTGATATGAAACAATTAAACACAAAATACTCTGTATGAAAAAGAGGCGAGCAGCTCTGGTGGTGGAGCACACAAGTGGAACACTTTCAGGCTTACCTCTGAAATCTTGCCTGTAGACATCTCAATTTCCAGAACCCACCAACTACATTTTCCAACCCTTTGCCTTTGAATGTCCTTTGATTTTTAGATCTCAACAATATTCCAGGATGATCCTTTTTCCACTTCAGCACTCAATGTTGCCTATGTCTCAGCAGTTTCTGCTGTGTTCCTTCTGCAAGGGCACATGGGAGAGTGAGGTGATCTGATCAAGGGTCTTTTCAGTGAAAAAAGGGATAACACATAAAGGGAGAAGTGATGAGATCAAACAGAGACACAAACTTGTACGACAAAGTTAATGGAGACAGTGGGAAGAAGCAAACCTCTTCGGTCACACTGACTGGTGGGCCATCAAGAAATTGCAGGCTTTGCCACAGATGAGGATGCAAAGCTGGGTGTCCCAGATATTTGGGGTGGGTGGGGTGTCAGTGGGACTATGCAGAACTGAGGAAGGAGCACGTAAGGGATGGGTAGGAGCAAAAGGAGAACAGGCAGACAGGATTGTGTGTAAGAGGGTCCGGTAGTGTACAGACCATGGTGGGTCAGCACGTCTGACACAGACCTGTGCCTCACCACCCCACCCTGGCTTGTCTTCTCCTTGTATCCTGTGGTAGCTCTCCCTGCGCCTCCTCACTCACTGTCCCATATGGGTGTGAGTGCTCTCGGGACAAGGTGCCAGCTGCTGGGGTAACATGAGTGGATTTGGGGTCAGCCAATGGAGTCAAACAGGATTGCAGGTGCCCCAGGCCAGTGGTGTCAGCAGCTGGATCCTGTGGGGTTTCAGGGATACTAACCAGAGTGGGTTAGGGACTCGACCTCAGCCCCGAAAATCAGCTATGGGGGGTCAAGGTGAATGTGGTGAGTGATGGGCTCCATGCCGGTGGCTGGAGTAGGTCTGTGGTCACAGCCCATGTGCCTGGTGCCGGCTGCTAGGCAGTGAGTGAATGTACTTGTGACTCTGGAAGGTGTCTGTGTGCCTGTGTGTGTGTGTCTCTGGGACAGTGCTCAGTTTCACTACTGGTTGAACCTGCAAAGGGGAAAGTGTCAGCCATGTCCCTCAGCCTGGACAGAGACCCTGGGTCCCCGGGCAGGACAGGGGCTCCCCGGGCAGGACAGGGTCTCCCCAGCTCCGGTGCTGCCAAAGGCAGCAGCCGCTTATAACATCTCTCAATAATTTCTTGTCTACAGAAGAAGAATGCAATGCCTGGGGATTTTTAAAGTAATTTTCCTTCTGCCTTCTAAGCGTCCTTGGACTGACACTTGTGTAAAAAATTAGGTCAAACAGGAACTTGTTTGGGAAAGTTATAAGCCAGAAAGCAGAGAGAAGTTTGGGTTCAGCCTCAATACAGATAACTACCATCCAACTTGCAGACTGTAAGCAAATAAACACATTAAATAAGTAATATGAATATAAACAAATAATTTTGCTATTGCTATTACTTGGCTTTGTCAGCCAAGCGCAGTCCCTTCATGTTTGACCTAAGCAGACCTGCTGTGTCAGCAGGAGTCCAGTGTCCCATAATGGGGTTTTAATGTTGTCAACAAAAAGCCTTCTGAGTCTTTAAAGATGAAACAATGCTGCTGCAGAAAAACCTTTTTTCTACTGACTTTGTGGTGTGAGAGCAAGATGAAAAGCAGACGGTTTTGTGACAAACTGAGGAAGCACTTGAGCAGTTTGCAAGGAGTAAGAGATTTAGGATTTCTTGTGACTGTGCCTGTTATTATCCCAGTCACCCAGGAAGAGCCAAACAGCAGGCACAGATCTTCGAAAAATGAGTTGCTTTTCATGTATGGCAGTCTCAGTAACATCCCAGCTTTACAGCTAATGAAGAATGATCTTAATTCAGAATTAAAAGATAATTGCACATATAAACCAGCAATGCAGTACTTCTATTTACGAACAAAATGGAAGGAGCTAGATGAGACAGCTTGCCTTTTAAACAATATTAGGAACAAAGATTTGATATTCTGGAGCCTAAAGTATGTGTGTGTGTGTCAGGGAGGAAGATTCAAGTTTTTGTTTATCATCTGGCCTGTTTCCAGTCCAGTGTGACAATATAATTACAGTAAAATAGTCTTTAGGGCAGAGTCAGTCCTGAGGTGTTCACTGCATGACCTCACTTTGCGTGCCTGGGGTCTAAGTCAAAGATGTTATGGAAATCAGATTTTCCAACTGTTTTCATGGTCAAGGCTGTGAGAAATGCCACTCAAAATCTTGGCTGGAAGGACACTGAAGACATTTCTTTCCATTTCGGAACAAAAATCTTACAGGAACCCTTTCAGGTTTTGATATCATTGGCACTAAGCTGATTTATAAGCGAGCTGGGTTTTCTTTAGGAAAGGACATAAGACTACTGGATAGCTTAGGACCCACTTTAAAATACTCAGGGCCTAATGCCATGAGGTTTTGAAATCTGAGAGAGTGGAGAATGCTTGGCATCCCCAGAATTACGCAGTGTCTCAAAACTTATTTAAGGTACAGTGTTTTCTTTGTTATACTCTAAGTGTAAAACATTAATTTTCACTAGAGTGCCTTTCTAAGGAAATGAACCATGGCATGGGCTGATGTTTAAAGCAATGAAAAAGGTATCCAGGTTTTAGGTTGGCTTTGCCTTTAACTGCTTGTTTATTTCTGAATACCATGAACAGAGCAATGCAATTTACCTCAAAACTCTATTAAAAGAAAAAAAAAACCAAAACCCAAGTTCTATGCTTCTAAAAGTTTGTCTGAAACTTCAAAATTCTTGAAAGCCAGTCCTCGTCCCTGTCAATCTTCATAAGCTTCTCCTTCTCCATTTTAAAGAAATGTGGTCACTGTTTGCATTCATTTGTATTTAAACAAAGCAATTCCAGGAGGAAAAAACTACACTGTGGAGAGAGTTTTATTTACATGGGAAACAGATCTAGCTGACAGCCGCAGTTTAATGACTGGCAAAGAGCCCTTCAAAGATTTGTCTCCTATAAAACCAAACTGCGCTGCTTTCCAGAAAAAAAAAAATATTTTCCTCCTCAAGTGACCTGCCGTTTGTACAAATTAGTGTCAAGGATAGATTTCAGCACTGTGATGACAGATTTGGAGCACATAGTGCAGTTTACATGTCAAATAAAATTATGTGGACATTCTTCACTTCCACAGCAATCATTCACAAAACTCAGGAACATCAATGCATCTATAGCCTGCAGAGTGTGAAAATGTTTTGATGAGCAGTGTCATGCTAGGTCACTCATCCTTAATAATACTGTTTCACATTTGTGCCACAAACAAAACCAGTTCAGGGTAAAATGAAATGTTACACTGACAGCTGCTGACCTTCCACGTAGAAAAGCAAGGAGAAGCCATCAGGCCCTGTAGCTGGCTTCATTTGCAAAGCAGTCAATGTAGATTAAAGATTATTAAAGATCCCCCCCCCGAATGGAACATGGGCTTAAAAACCCTGGTGCTCCTGCAGTGACAATAATTTGTCATCCCTAGTGTGGTGGTTTGCTGTTTTAAATTGGGAGGGCAGCCATGATTTTCTGTCTCAGGGTATCCCTAATAAAGGAAACAAGAGGTCAGTAAAAATGCAACTTGGTACACTGTTCTTTTATAAGATGTACGCTATTTAGTTCCTTGGCCTCTAAATCAATATGTACTTTAGGATAAAACACAGTGCTTCCCAGGTTAGGTGGGTCTCACTGCTCTGGCTTTCTCCCCACTCCTATTCTCACATGCAGCCCCTTTTCTTCCCTGGTCACTCCCATCACTCCTCAGGCTCAGGAGCAGTCACTTGACTGCGTTGCTGGCTCAGGTCCCACTTTCTTTGTCAGCAACCTCAGGCTGGTGAGTGTAGTTGCACCTTAGATAGGAACCAGTGGTGCAGGGCTTACCTTCAGTGGGGCTGCTTCTTTCCTCTAAAGAGCATCTCCCCCTTCTCTAAGTAGGGAAATATAAACCCTAAGATTTCATGTTCTAATTTAGGGACAAGAATGCATAGTTAAGTTACAAAATAATCACTTTTGGTTTATGCATATAGCAATGTGAGATGCTACCCTCAGTTGCAGGATTTTGGGGAAATGGAGATATTCTTAGGGAACCCAGGTCTTCCCTTCCTTTCTTTCTGCACTGGAACTGGTCTTTTGTTACCAGTCATTCCACTGTCACAGAAGGCCAATATGAATACCCTTGGGATATTTTTACATTTCTTTGTTGGAACATTATTTAATAACTCCTCAACCAGCAGCTAAGTATTTTTAAAATGTGAAATTATTAGTCTGTTTGTTAAGCTTAAAAAAAAGGACTTTTCCCCTTACCTCTTTTTTGTTCCTGTAATGTTCCTGTAATGGCTTCCTGGACTGTGAGGGTTCACACTCTCCCAAAATCTTGCATTTGCTAACCAGAGTTCATTTTCCTAAGAGAAAGTGCATGAAGCCATTGTTTGTTCTTGCTGCTTCTTGCAAAGACTCATGGGTAAGTTAAGAATTTGAACAAACCAACATGAATACAGTACACAAAAGTACATAAGTGACATCAGATTACATTGTACATGAAAGATAGCTAAATGTTAACACATTGAAGTTGACACTCCAGTGTGCATTCATGAGCACTTCTTACTTGTCTAACATGTCAGCAGCTTCTGCAAGCAATTAGGAGGCTGCCTTCAGCCTAGAGCTGATGGTTCGCAGCCATCACTGCGCAAGAGCCATGTGGCACCATATTGGTGAAATCAGAGCCACCTTGCCACGTGCCCAGCTTCAGCAACATCAGCAATGTGTTTTCCCGTGTACCCCTGAAAGAGCAGATAGCAGGTCCAATGACACCATTTTCAGAGTCTTGCTTTCGAGGCTAGAATAATATTTAAAATGTGCATTTGATTTCTAAATCATAACCATTTTTCTGAAAACATGGAAGTATTACTGAAGATCAATATTTATTATGATTAATCAAGGGGTGTCAGGAGTTACGACAATATATTTATAATTCTGCTCAAGACAGCTCACTATCCTTTACTTATCATCCTGTCCAACCTTAAAATGTCATTTAATCCTATATCCTGTGAAGAGGTAGTAAAGCAATCATGCTATATTGTTACCTCATAAAATAATTTTATCTGCATAAGATTGCTCTTGGATCACTGCTAGACTTTACAACAAACATGAAGAAGGCCAGATGAAAAAACATACCGTATAAAAATTGACTTACACAAGAGTCGTATTCACCAGTCACAAAATATATTTCTTCTTTGTGTAAGGATATCTGTGTAAAGATAGCATTTGTGGAAAGGGCAAAAATTATATGTGAGAGGTTTTATGCAGGAATAAAAGATTTATTTCTACCTGTAGACTGGATTCATTTTAAAGGAGACATACTTCGTTCAGAATCATAGAATCGTTATGGCTGGAAAAGACCTTTAAGATCATAAAGTCCAACCGTTATCTAACTCTACCAGGCCCGCTTCTAAACCATGTCCCTCAGCACTATATCTAGACGGCTTTTAAATACCTCCAAGGATGGTAATTCAACCACTTCCCTAGGCAGCCTGTTCCAGTCTTTAATAACCCTTTCATTGTAAAAGTTTTTCCTAAACTTCCCCTGGCACAACTTGATGCCATTTCCTCTTGTCCTATGGGTTGTAACTTGTGAGAAGAGACCAACACCTACCTCTCTACAACCTCCTTTCAGGTAGTTGTAGAGAACAATAAGGTCTCCCCTCAGCCTCCTCTTCTTCAGACTAAACAACCTCAGTTCCCTCAGCTGCTCCTCATAAGACTTGTTCTCAAGACCCTTCATCAGCTTCATTGCCCTTCTCTGGACCCCCTCCTTCATCTCAAAGTCCTTCCTATATACTGCAGGACCCAAAATTGAACACAGTAGTCAAGGCACGCCTCACCAGTGCCGACTACAGTGGGACAATCAGTTCTCTAGCCCTGATGGCTATACTATTCCTGATGCAGGCCAGGATATCATTGGCCTTCTTGGCCACCTGGGCACAATCCTGGCTCATGTTCAGCTGGCTGTCAATCAATGTCCATTCATGCACTATCTGGTAACTCATCATATACCTAGAACAAAATATTTATACAGAAAGTTTGTACAAGCATGCAGGCACTCACAAACAGCTATAGCAGATTTTTCAGATGCAATAGTCCTTGGAGAGACTAAGCCCTACCATGCAGATAAAAAATATACACCATTTGGTTGAAATATCACACATAGCTTACCTCACTCTTTACTATCCCTCTTTATCCAGATGTTCCTCCAAGGCAATGACTCTAGAAAAGATACAGCAGTTATAGTAGTTACAGATTAGCCTGCCCTGTCAGGAAGAATACATCTGATTGTCTCATTTTCTTGTTCCATCTTGAGACCTCTAAGAGTGTACATGTGTCATACAGGCTGGAGATTTCTCTGGCAGCCAAGTGGGTTTGCCTTTTCTTAGGTTTGTTTATTTTGGAGGGGGAGGAGAATGAGTAGGACTATAAATCAGCCCCTTCCCACTCAGCTCATTTTGTTTGGTTTTGGCCCCATCTGGGCCCCATTAGCTGCAGAGCACCAGGGCTGCAATCAGCAAAGCACAGGGCACTGCAAAGCTCCTTACCGCTCAGCCTCAGAGCAAATGCTGTCAGGGGAAATTAGGTCATAAAATAATTTCCTGAACCTGTATTGTGTAAGAAACTGGAAGCAAGCATGTGTTTCAAAATAGAACTCTGTTATGATGAGTTTCACTTTTTTTTTCCTGTCTCTTTGGTAAAATAGTGTTGAATTCATTATATTTTAAACCCTGTAATTGATCTCAGGGTTGTATTATAGCAGTGCTTTGTAATTGGGTTTGAAATGCCTTGTTATTGTCTACAGTCATATTAATGATCTAATCAGATATTCTTGGTGTCTTAGCCATATGTGTATTGTATACTTGGTTTTGTAATCAGATGCACTAGCCAAGCGTACAAAAATCTCATTCAACTTAAGTATTTGGGTAGAATACAAAAAGGAGTGCAAAATAGCTAATATTAATATTGATGTATGGTGTTTCATCTAGCTGAATGGCAAACCATAATATTGTTTTTATTTGAATCTAATCAACTGAATCAGGCATTAAAAGCCTGGGGTCAGTCAGGATTTTGAGGAAGGGCATTATTCTACAAAATGTACATAGTCGCTGTATATTGCATCTGCATGAAAATCAGTGTACGCTGTTGTATAATATCAGACCTTGTAAGTGTGCCTGCAGTTCTGCTGACATTCACTTGGGCAAGAGCAGCTGAACTTGCTCAGATAGATTAGTTATGGTGTCAGCTGGAAGGAAAACTGGGAGGTCATCTGGTCGAACCTACCACAAACCTTGCACCAGCACTACCTGACATTATCCATAGCTTTGTCTAATCAAATCTTGAAAATCACCAGTACTGGGATTTCTCAGTTTCTTCAGATATACTCTTCCAGTGCTGCACATTTCATTCATGTGAATGAAAATTTTTATCCTAATATTTGACTTGACCCTCCCAAACCTTCTAAGTCCCTCTTGCAGACAGGGCTCAGATGCAAAAATCTGAAGCAGAAACCAAGTCCTCCGAGTTTCAGGGAACTGGATATTGTATGGCAGGTATATACATTTTATATTGTTACATTTATTTGTGATGTGTCATAGCTTGTTTTGCTTGATTTTCTAAAATATTACAAATAAAAACATCACAAATAAAAACATCAGAATCGTCATCATGATGCAAAAGTCTTGCATTTTGTCCTAGAGGAACTGAAAATGTTTTGTTTATGAATCAGACATAAACTTTCATGCCTCCAACTCAAGTGAGCTGCTCAGGTGAACAACAGAATTTGAACTCAATTTATTGGATATATATTCAACAAGGCAACGCTGGCGTCAGTGTAATATATCAGAAATACGAGTGATCACTGTCAAGTTGTACTAAAATAAAACATTTGAGTATAAGTACAGAAAAAATACAAAGCTACAAATTTAGAAATATTGTCACAGGAGTATAAAATATTTTAGTGATTTAGAAAAAAATTTTGTTCTCCAGTTTTTAAATAAATGTGGCTTTTTCTGAGGAAAATGAAAGCACTTGATTTATCCTAAATCAAAACCCTAACAATTACTTGGGTAAAAACTAGTATTAACCAAAAAATTTCAGATACATCACACAATTCAGTATGTTTTGCTACAATAATATGGGAAATTATATAGCTAGAAATAAGACATTCTTTAGTGATGACAATTTATTTCTTCATGCATTTGTGGATTTGCATAATGATCACTGCAGAGATTGAAAACCTGTGCAATGAATGACACAACATTTTGACTATTGTATTGTAATAAATCAATAACCTACTTTAAAATGTAAATTAGAAAACTATTATTCTTTTTTTTTTTAATCAAGGCAATCTTTAGCAACCTTTAAAAAAAAGACATAAGCATATTTTAAGCAAATCATTGGGAGTAAATGTTACAAACTAAATTTTCATGCTAGACTTATATGGCTAGCTAAAGCTGTAGGAGGAATGAAATAGTTTAAAAGACCCTCCTATTGCTACATTTTCATCAGAAAAACTATTAATTTGTCCACCCCATGTTTTCTGATGTAAAACTGGTAATTAAAAAAAATATATTTATGCCATCTGAATTGCTTTCTGTTCATTTCCTTGTTATTCCAAATAGCTATCATCATTTTATGGGGAAAAAAATGACAGTTGTCATGTCAGTAGTGGAATACCCATAACTATGATGGATATTGTAGCCATAAAAATCTCTCAGCTCTGAATATTACATCAAAGTGCTGCAGAACAGAACCAGACTGAACTAGCAGTTTGTTGTTAATATATCCTGTTCCAATGGTCAGAAAGATCTGACCTGCGTGTTGTTAAAATGAAATGGAAAACTGAAGTGTAGGAATATCTATTTATGGTAGTGGAAAAGACTGAAAGTAGGACAAGGTCCTAAAAAAAAGGAGTGTGAGGAAATGCATTTCAAGGACAAGAGAGAAGACTCTGAACAGCCTGCAGAACTGGCATGTGCTACCTGCCAAGCTGGGATGCATTAAGCGTTTAGACTCAGCTCCTCTTGCCCAGTTTTCTATCCCGTGTGTATATCTGTCACATGAAGTGTTATTTTTGGAGGTAGCTTTCTGTATTGGGGTAATGAAACTTTTTTTTTTTTTCAGTTTAAATTAGCTGGCGCTTTTTAGACTTCATCTCTTTTTTTAATTCTGCACATATTTTTACACGTATGTTTATCAGCTTTCTCTAAGAACCTGAGCATTACTGGAAAATGGTTATAGGCACGAGCTGAAAGGGCATGCTAGGTAATGACATGCACACATACACGTTCTGCTAGCATTCCCAAATGCAGTACTGTTACACGAGTCAGCTCTCAATTTAAAGTTACCCAGGTCAGGCAAACTAGGAAGAATCACTTACTAGAAGATTATGAATTAACAATGACATGATAAAAGCCCTTGAAACGTTTGAAAAGAGTAGGGTATCTGCTTTGCAAGTACCAAAATTATCCATGATGCACTGATTGCTCTCAAGACCTGTAAGTGAAAAATGCAAAATGTTCTCTGTAATGCTGGCTTAAAAGCACAGGCCAAATCCTCACGTTAGGTTGAGGTTTTGTTCTCACAGGAATTCAGTCTTTGGGTGTTTGAGCATAACTCTTTAATATAAAATGAGATATAGGAAGAAGGGACAGTGATATTTAGTATCTCCATGGGAAAGTGAATTGATTAAAGCCTGAATATATTTTCTTTTGATTACTTGGAAGAGTTATATTTCACAATTTGTTGCTGCAATCTTCCTTTTCTCAGATTCAAACCTTGCTCATTGAAACCCTCTTTTAAAGAAAGGTAGTGTAATGAATGCTTTGTCTTGGCTCACTCTTGTCTGCAAAAGGCATTCAGTTCTTGTATTGATTTCTTATGCTTATCCTGTTTAACCAACAGTACTTAGGTATGGGAATACTAATTTACAAAAGCCCACAAAAAGCAGTAATGAGAATAGTTGTGAAGAGAAACTGGCAGTCGTGCTTTTTTGAAAAATGGTAGCAAGCAGATGACCTGCTCTTGAAGGGACAAATTCATAAAGGATCCCGGTCCACTGACAGCAGAGCATTTGAGGAAGAAAGCAAACACTGGGTGCTACAGAAAGGGAGAGAGGAATGGCACTGCAGAGGCACTGAGTGAGAATGGGGAGCCTGACACAGGACAGCAGGGAGGAAGGAAAGCAGAGAAACAGTGATGAAGTTATATAGCAGTTTGGTCTAATTAAACCCAGGTGGGAATATTGATCAAAATAGACTTAAATTTCACTCTCTTCTTTTTTTCTTTTTTTTTTTCTTTTTTTTTTCTCTCTTTTTTTCTTTTATTTTCCCAAGTGTAAGCTAAAAGAAGTGGAGGATCTCCTGAGTTTGAAATCCAAATTGCATGTATCATGCAATCAGAGGATGATGGGATTCATATCTAAAAGGTCACTTCCATTTTATTCTAATTTTCCATGGTTTTGTTGGAGAGGCACAGGCTCTTCTGCCCTAAAGTGTTATTTGACCCCTTATCTTTTCAGTGTTTTAATCTGCACAGTGTCTTTCTTTGAAACGGGTCCATGTTTAGAACATGTTTCTGCTTTTAGGAAACTTTCATGCGTTAATCTTTGTATTATGAGCACAGGCCTCCTCCTTACTAAACAGAGCAGTGTGCTGTTGCAAAGGTAGCATTGAGGGGCCTCATTTCACTGGGGCTTGACGCAGCTGCAGCCTGCCAGGGTGTAAGGTTGGCCCTCCTCTCTCCATCCCGCTCTCTGCCAACAGCAGAAAAACCCCCTTCTTCTGATATATTCTGCCCTTGTTTGGGATCTCCAAACAAACTGCTTTTAACTACTGTTAAATGTTGTCCAGCTTCTCTCTGATCCCAAGAATTGGTGATTAGCTAAATATATCTGATCCTGAGCGCCCTTTGGCAGTACCTAGGCATTCCTGGGCTTTTTGTTTTCCTGAGTACATCGATCAAATCCATCTAATTTGCTTACGATTTTACAGGGCCCCATTTTTCAAGTCCTGGGAGCATTTTTTCTTTGGTTAAAACAAAAAGTTTTCATCTTCTCTAGGCCTTTAATTGAGAGTAGAGTTTAAAATACCTGTTATTGAAACTATGATCAATGTTAAATGCTACACAGGAAAAAAAACACAAAACCTTAGTGAACAGTATCAACAGAAGATGCACTTGCGTAGCTGTATTCCAGATGGACAGAATTAGACAATTTTAATTGCTAGTAATGCTGAGCAGTTTAAAAGTGCGACTTGTTTGGAGATTTTCCTTCAGAGATGCTTGTGATAGCTCCAATGCTGCTGTCTTATTGTTATAACTGACCTCAAATTACTAAAGAATGCGAAGTTTATTTCAGGAAGTTATTTCTACTGTAAGAATTTCCTTGTAGTATTCTTAATGGTAGCTTAGAAATAATTTTGAATTTTTGGCTACTTTTGGCTATTTTCTTGCAGAATCACTAACCTAGCTTTAATGGTGGTTAGGACAGCTATCTTGAGCACAGCCACAGTGTTGCAAAGATCCACTGTTAATTGTAGTATGTGGCCGCCCTGTAAAAGAAGCCCACACATGTTTGAACAGCTCTAACAGCAGAAATATATCGGCCCGATAAGGGGTCAGGCGCTACCAGACAGTTCACACTGCTGAAAATTTCAGGGACAGATACCAACTTTTCAAGCTATAAACTCAAGTAAGCCCACCATTTCTCAGGCTTTTAATCTATGCAAAGGACTGAGCCACCAGCCACCTCTCCCACTTGTGTGTCCTCCTTGTGCCATGTAGAGCACGCACCAAGACCAGGGATCCTGTTACTTCAACGAGTCACTGCCCTGTAAGTACCAGCCTGTATGTCAAGAATTATTTAAATTTAAAAATGCAGCTTAGGGTATTAGAAATGAGTGTTTTTTTCAGATGCATATTTGGAGAACTGTAGGCATGTTACAATTGTAATTTTAATGCAAGCTAAGGGAACATTTTCCATGCACATTGTTTTTTACAATAATACAATTTATAATGGGAAGGTTACTATAGCAACATTAGTTTTTGACCAGTTGGTAATTTTATAGTTCAATTTTATGGGTTACTACATAGCATAATGGGTGAAATACCATCGTCACTAAATATTTATGCAGAAAGAAAATAGAAAATGATAGGCTACTGTACACATATCACTGATGTTATATGGCAATGTCCTCAGCATGCACAGATGTTAACATACTGGGGTGGAATTTTATGGAACTTGAATAAACAATTTCAGCACTTAATTCCCATTTTTTGATGTAGTGTATGCAGTGTAGTGTATGGCTTGATACCCAAGTGGATTTAGGCACCAGAACAAACCCAAAATTTTGATTGACTGTAGAATCCAAGATTTGCAGTAAAATCCTTCAGCACCTTTTATGGCACAGGTAAGAAAATGTATAGCAGATGAAAAGAACTCACAAAATTTGACAGACAACAAAGCACTAAGGGTGAGTGGGTCTTCAATATAATTTTTTTTTGTGTTGTGGTGGGATGACCCTGGCTGGCAGCTAAACTCCCACCAGTTTTCTGCTCACTTCCCTGCACTGTGATGGGGGAGACAACTGGAAGGTAAAAAGCAAGAAAAACTCATGGATCAAGATAAAGACAGTTTAATAAATGAAGAAATACGAAGATAGAAAACACAAAAAAAACCACCCCACCCCCCTACCCTCCAAGCGATGTAAAGGCAATCACTCATGATCTCCCACCAGCTAACCAATGCTGAACCTGTCTCTGAGCAATGGCTACCTTGGAATAACTACACCGCCACCCCCCCTGAATTTTATTGCTGAGCATGATGTCACATGGTACGTAATATCCCTTTGGCCAGTTTGGGTCAGCTGTTCCTGCTGTGTCTCCTCCCAGCCTCTCAACCACCCCTAGCCTACTTGCTGGTGGGGTAGAATGGAAATGGAGAAGGTTTTGACACTGTGCAAGCACTGATCAATAATACATAAAACACTGGTGTGTTATCAACACTGTTGTGGTCACAAATGCAAAATACAGCTCCATATGGGCTGCTATGAAGAAAGCTAACTCCATTGCAGCCAGACCCAATACAGTTGTTCAGGTAATATCCCTGTACTCTGTGCTTTCTGTGATACACAGACTTAAGTCCATTCCTGGAGGTCCCATATCCTCTTTCCAAATCAGACCAAAAGTCCTTAAAAATCAACCTATGCCAACAGGCTTTAAGGTAACAGCGAATGTGTTGTTAACCCCTATTACAGCTGAACAGAATGGTACAGTGTAATTGTGGCGAAACCAACGTGGAAACCAACATGAAAACCAACCCACCACACAACTGCAGTGACCAAGCAGGATGCATGGGAGAAAGAAGATCCCTATTGGATTTGCACCTAAACCCAAAACCTTCTCAAGCAAGTGAGAAGATGACGCAAGGACGTCACTGCAGGTGTTTAGTGTTATACTTACTTACCTTCTTGCATTACCTAAAGTGAAAGTGAATAGATTTGGAAACCTTGTGAAGCTTGCAGATCTATTTTCTGCAATTACTGTGAGGAAATGTGAAGGTGAATCATAAAACCCAAGGTGTCCCTAACAGCAGACCTCTGGAGAGGGATATTTAAGCTATTGATAGTTATGCCAGAAAGTTGTACTTATGTGAGGAAGTGGTAGACAGAGTCTGTTTTCCGTGAAAAACGTGAGACTGGATGAGTAGGAGCAGTGATGTTGTAGAACTGACTTTCTGAGGATATAAACAAGCCAAATTTGGAGGGTGGAATCATGGCTTTTATTTAGCTAACATGTATTTTGAAAAAGTATTTAAGTTTTTAGCCCACAAGACTTCTTTGGATCTCAAACAGAAGCGGTAGCATTCAGCCTTGGTAGAGTTGGTGAACAATTCTTCCAAGCCTGACCTCAGCTAAGTGCAGAGCTTGCAAGGCTGTGCATGAGCCAGGGCTGCAGCTTGCCCTGCCGGAGGGAGCAGTTTCAGATCACTCAGGCCCCGTGTGATGGACCTCAAACAGCTGGCTGGGCAGGCACCAACAGCAGGTGTTGGACTGGGGCACTGCAGCCCTTCAAATTACAGGGAAGTACTTTTGAAGGTAACCCATTATTGTGAATTGCTTTTAGCTTCATAGAAAAATCTGATCTGGACTCAAATTTTAATTTCTGTAACTTTGTTTATGAGAAACATCTGTGTTTATCACTGAGAAACAAGCTCTGCCTTGAGCTACAAACCACAAAAACCCTTTAACTGTGGAACTTCCAAAGTGAACTAAAGTGGATAGGAAAGAGTAATAAGTTAGCCCTAGATTTATGATATCTGCTATGGACTGGCATATCTACTATATATGGTAGACTGAGGACATCTATGTTTTTTTGTTTGTTTTGGGTTTATCTGTTGTTGTGGTTTTTTTTAAGTATTTGTATATTTGCATGTGATATATGAAGAGAATGAATGTTTAATCTCATTTAACTTTAGCTGTAAGAAAGTAAAGCACCCAGCCTCCTCTGTGGTCAGTGTAGAGAGAAATGCTCCTTTGCACTGTGATTCATGGCCTCTGTGTTGGATGCAAATCCTCAGAAAGAAGAGATATCCGACTCCTGGGGCTTGGTTTAGAGGGTAGGTAAAAAGCCTAAAGTTCGTTGAAGCCCACCGTAAATGCACAGATGTAACTTGCATCTTCTTAATGTCTCTTCCATAGAACTAATCTATTTTCCTGACTTACACATATCCAGCTGTTTGTGTTTATGTCAGGAAAAGGGACCAATGAAGAATGTAATTTATTTCATATTGAGGGTTATGAATAGAGTGGTGCTAAGACATTGAAAGAAATGAAAGAACCAAGTTCTGCTTTGATATTGTGATTCATAAATATATGCTATTGAAATCTCTCTAGGTTTTTGTGAAGGAAAATGTACTATTGTACTGTCTTTTATTTTCCTTAACACTGTTGAATGATTTTGCAAATATCATCTTCATATTGTTTTTCTTTAGAATTAAAATTCAAAGCTGGTTTACAGTAAAAACAGGATGAAATTTCACTCTCATATATATGTTATTTTTAAGTTTTAGAAAGATTCCCCTCTCAGTCCCATCAAGATGTTTGCCTGCATATGTGCAGAGTCCTTTGCTCCCTCGTCTAGGCTGGACGGGAAGTAGAAAGACTTAATTAGTATATGTGAGAAAGTATTCTTCTCTACAACAAAACAAAGATATGATGATGGCATGTACTGTCTTCTTTGTATTAATGTAATCAATGGGGAGCAGTAGTAATAACCCACATATCTTTGGCATATAGTAGCAATCAGGTTTCAAACTCTACAAATGCATATTCTACTCTCTAGTTTGAGCTAAAACATCTACATCTTCATAGCTATTACCTGTCTGAACAAGGTATACTATGCTGCTGTACAGTAAAATCACACCTTTATGTTATAGATATATATTATTAATATACAAAACCCAGAAAGACTTTTGATTTTATTCATCCCAACTATTCATGAATATGTCACACTCCCAAAATCATGGTATTCCTTTAAATATCATCATTTCTAAAGATAAGATATTCTGTGCTCTTTTTCCCACCCTTCTAGTTTTTGAGCACTAGAATTTGTATTTCCAGACTCTTCTTCAGTCAGGAGAAGGAGAAATGAACTGTTATTTTTTATGAACACTGAGATACGTAATTGCATCACTTTAAGGAACTGTGACTGTTTAGCAGGATTTTCAGAAGATGTTTAAGATCTGATTTCAAATAATGTTGAATTTAAAAGCCTGAGAGTTTGGTTAACGTAAACAAGTTGCATCTGGATTATTAAACTTCTGGACATTAATTACCTTTGAAAACTGTATCCAGAACAGTAATCTAATGATGGTTGATTTTGTACATTAAATAATATATATTCCTAACTGGTTATCTTTTACATTAACCTTAACTCTGCTTTGATTTAAATACATTTGTTAAGGTTCATTTTGAAACAAAATATGGCCACATTAGCATTTATTGGATTGTACAGGGGTTATAAATGATTGATTGTACTGCTTTAATCAATACTCTTTTTTTTTTTTTTTTCTGTAAGGAGACTGTGGCATAAAGCTAGAATGGACATTAGGGAGATAAGGAAGGAATTTAATATAAACTGTGGTCACAGGATGTGGTAAGGAATATGGCTGCCCCAAAATAAAGTCCACATCTGTTCAGGTAATAGCGGCAGAGGGAGAAGGAGGGAAAAGAATTCAGGAGTGCTTCCCTAGTTACTTTAACGGGAAACTCTGGATCTGTTTTTGTTGTTAACTCAGGAAGTGCCGATATATGAGGAGCTGTGACAGAACTTTAAACAAGAGCGAGTGAGCTCTGATTTTTGTAGTGACATTTGAATTTTCACAGCAGTGAGCAAGAAACCTTCCAAACACCCTGGGAGCAGGACAGAGTAGAATTTCAGCAGATTAAACATTGTGCATGACAGCTACGAATGCTGTCAATGGAGTATTTTCATATACCAAAAATGATGATGAAGAACTAAAGGGCTTACCCAATACAAGAAATATTATTTCTTTGGAATTTGCAAACTGTATGCTGCCATGGACTTACATTATCTTTCTAGTAGTGACATTTGGGGATTTTTTTTTTATTAGTATTATTGATCAGCACTGACTTGAGTGTTTCCTGAAATCCAAAAGACTTTTACTATTGTTGTCCTGTTGCATCGAAGCCGTGTGTTATTGAGTATTACACTCGCCTAAGATTCCCTGTGTGGTTTTCATTAGATTGGAAGGTCCATTCATTTACTGACACGAGTAAAATATTTCCTATGAATTGTTATTGCTTCCTTCAAAATATAGATAAGAACATACAAACAGCCATAATGAATCAGACTAAAGATGATCTAATTTTTCCTGTTTATACAAGTGATAATAACAGCCATGTAGGAAAAAGTGTATGAACAGGGAATGAATAGCAGCATACTTTTTCACCTGCATCAGGGATTTCCTGAGCTTTATAGTTAATAGCCCTGAATAGGTTCTTTTTCCATTAATTTGTTTGATCTATTTTTGAATTCATGTAAACTATTAGCATCCAAAACAAACTATCTAATTATATTATTTTCACTTGTTGGTTTTGGGGCTGAGTCTGACTTTAACTGCTAACAGAACTGTATTAACTTATTCTTATCTGCAGAAAGCAACCCAGATGACACAGGGAATTTGGTCTCAGGAGCACATATTAAACAGAAACGTATTCAATGTTAATACTGCAATAATATACCCTGTCTTCCAAAGAACTTAGCGATATCATAGACATCTGTGCTCAATCAAGTCAGACGTCTGAGCGGTGAACTGTTCGAATATGAAGATTCAAAGGCCTCAGAGTTATGACACCAATGCATGGAATTTCATGGATGACTTGTTTATATACATCTTCATTTTCTGAGTGACAGTAAAACAAATAAAGAAGAAAGGTGCAGATTTCCAGAACAGATTTGCCTGGAAACAACACTGTAGCCTCTTTATTAAAAGGACGAGGCAGTCTTTGGCCTGATTTAAGGCCCATAGTAAAGCAAGTTGCAAAAGCAATTAAGTAAAGTTCTACAATACTGCACTTAACTTTATGAGCATATAAATCTCAACGATGGAGATGTTATTTCAACATAGTTTTTTACCAGAGATAAAACATGCCTATTCCGTGCACAGACTTTGATCTCACTTGTGGTTCCTCAGGTTTCGAATTCAAGGGGTGTTGTTTATCTGACAATTGGCACTGCAGAGTGAAAGGTATGGAAGACTCAAGTGTTTATTACTGCTGAAAAACCAGAACAAACTTTTTTAACTGGAGTATGTCCAAGAAAATGTAATGGTCAAAGACCAAAACAAGAATATAAGAAGTTGATGAGACTCTTCTGGCTATAGGGAGAACAGACTACAAAATGCATCTTTTTTATTAGTATTTTGTTGCGGATTTGGTAATTACCTGAGTGACTTTCAATATTAAATATTTAAATAGTCCACTGGAATTATACCGTTTACAGCTGATTAGATCCTCAAATTCTGTATTGCTGAAAGTTTGATGTGTAAACCAAAAATGAAAATCTTGCAATTTTGTAAGGAAATTAAATTAAAAAAAAAAAGGTTTGGAAAATTATTCTGGTTCTTTTCTTTTTACACCAGAAAACTAGCAATTAACCAGCTGTTTCATACTGAAGCAGTTTCTTAGAGTAAGAGACCTGTGCGGGGCAGCCCTATGGGATCAGAGGCAGCCTGAGGGGTTTCACAGAGCCAGGAACCCAGCTGCCTAACAAACCTGGGAGCCACAATTTAAACTAGGAGACTTTTTGGGCGATCCTTGAAAAATTACAAGGCTGCAAAGTTTCACTGGAGAATTCCTTATCACTTGTAACGTTTTTTTCATCATTACCATACTTATGTAGCCCATAGACATTGGTTGCACAGTGGAGGGTGGTTTGAAGTTGGTGTCACTTATAAATGACAACATACAGCTGCAAATACATGTGCAGAAGCAGATTTTCAGGAGTATTTAGCGGTGAAACAGAGGCAAATAGTCATAGATTTTCAGCAGTTCATTGAAACATTCTGGTTTGAAATCAAGGTACCAAGCTTACTCAAATGCTTTTGAAAGCCTCACTAGGGACAGAACCACAGCTTTTACAGACCTGAATGACTCCAAAATCGTTGTCTCAGCTCCAAGGGAAGGACCAAATGGGAAAGTAACAAGCTCAGGTGTGAGACTGGCATAAAGGAAAGTTCCTTGGAGTGGCCAAGTTGGGGATAGGTGAAGGCAGGCCATAAAATTCATGACAGCTACGGAGGGTCCTGATCATGTTCCCCATTGACGTAATTTCCCCATCAGTAAGTCTGAAGCCCTGAAAGGTGCAGGGGCTGCTGGGCCCTTCAAGATCTCTTGTGGACATACAAAAATGTTTCCTCCGTTAAGTGATAGATCCACAGGCTTTTGCACATCTTTCCTCCTCAGTGATGTACTAAACCATGAACTATTTACTAAACTACTGAAGATGGTGGATTACATTGAATCTTTGTAGATTAATTAATTTCTTTTCCAGACTTACATCATGACAAATCAAAATCTACTGATCCCTTCCCCTCCTGTCCCTTCCATCAAATTAGTTAAATTGATGGGGTTTATGCAGACTGTAATATATATTAATAGGAGAGGTAACAGCCAGATCCAAGCACACAGTCTCTGTAAGTTAAGTCATGGGTCAGTAAGCCCCATGGCAGCCTGAACAAGTATGTGAATTCATCCAGTATTGTGCAGTGTAAGGACCTTAAACAGGGATAAAACTGGACCCCATGGACAAATCTTGCTGTGTTTCTTCTTTTTTTTTTCCCCTTTTTTTAAACAAATAACTCAATTATCTTGTTTCCATCAACATATATATACTTCCATTTTGTGTAGTTATTTGTAGATAAAAGTAGTTACAGAACACCTTATTCTCAACTCCCAGATGTAGAAGCCAAGACTTCCATGCGTCTCGACTGAGGGTTTTTGTTATAAATCATTACAAAAGCTTGTTTGGATTATGACTTCCAAGTCAAAGAACCACTGAAATTTACATTTAGTAACTATGGACTTTTGATCAGCTTTGCAGATTTGGGAATTTAGCTGTGTTTAAGAAACTCATCTGATGTTTAGTACTAAGACTTAGTCAACACTTGCTCTTTAAAAATCTTGCCTCTTTTCTTTTTTTTAACACAAACAAATAAAACCCATATAGTTTATATTAAACATTTTAAAGCACTTACCTTTTGTCTGTAATCACACCTCTCCCATGAAAATCAAATGGGAAAACCTGCTGCACTGTTTAAACATGACAGTAACAACATAATGAGATTCTTTCCCAAGCAGAGAATGAAAGGTCAGAGATTACAACATCAGTCAATTCTTGTGTTATATAATTCATGGTCTTTCCAATCAGACATGATTTTTTCCCAATGATACCATTTTTAGGGCATATTTATGATGTGAGCTGCAAAGAAAACCCAGGTCCCAGTTATAAACTTTGAGAAAGTTAAATTTTAAAATGAAAAAGAAATTCTGAGTACATGAACAACCCTCATCCATGCCTGAATAAAACTGCAATAAAATGACTGCTGTCAGTACTGCAGTTGGTGGTATTAATGTGGCTGCTACAATTACATTTATAGCCTCAGGAAGATTGTGCAGTCTTCAAGCCCTACGGGTTTCTGGCAAGGTCTCACAGTGCAGTTAAGCCACATGCTGCTGTCTTATGTTACAGGCTCAGGTGGCTTAAAGCTCATCTTTACACAGCTGTAATGGCGCTGGCACTCAGTGCAGGGATGGTTCCCTCCGTTCCTGCGAGATTTTTCCTGTGAGGTGCTTTATGTTATGCCAGATTGCAGCGAAGACAAGGAAACAAACCTGGACTGGCCCAACACAGATGCATCGGATCCATACTCTAAAATCTATCAGAATAAAAGACGCGGCCCACTAATTTCTGTTATTAAGTGATTGCATTTTTTACTATTTTAGTCCTTTCTTCTGAAATTAAATGAACTTAAGTTCATTACATGTATAAAGTTCAAATATATTTCCCAGTGTATCAATTAATTAAATCTGTTTTAATTCCAACTTTGAGAGACAGAAAAAAAGATTCTTTTCTTAAAATGGTGGAGGACTGCAGAACATCATTAGAAGTTTTACCCTGCATTTCTTGAGCTGCCTAATTTTTGCTTTCAAAACTCTCACAGTCTGCAATTGGCAAGAGTAATGTCTCAAAAAGCTTGCCAAAAATTACCGTGCTTCTTTATATATATTTTTTTAAAAGTAATATTTGGACCAAAGTATGCAGTGCTGCTAGGTGAGGCAGTTGTTTCTTTAAGCTTATGGACTAGAAAGCTGTTGGGGAGTGTGTTACTCATGTCTGAGCTGGTCTTAGTTACGGGAATCCAGTGCACTGAAATTTTGGGCATAACAGCATCTGGAGCTCGCAGAAGTGCTGCTGAGGTTTGGCCAACACACACGAAAAAAGAGCACATCTTTCCTAAATAATATATAATAGTTTTTAAGATATCCCTGCCTGAAAACCTACGCAGCCTGATGAGGAGCTGAAACTTGTACATGATACTTCCTTAAAAGACAATGATGGTCTCATAGAACAGCAAGACCTGCCTACCCGTATGGAAGGTATGTCTTTGTTTTTGAGGTGCAGATCCAATCACCTTCACATTATGAACAGTCCCACTGAAATTACTGAAAGTTAACTGAAGAGTAAGACAGGATCCAACCTGAGTAAAGGTATCAGAATACAGGCCCAAGCTTTAAGTAGGGAGTCACAATCTGTGTTTGAATTATGGAAACTGGAGAAACATCCTTAAAAAAACCTCTAAGACCTGCATTCCCAAATACATTTGATCAAACATTTTTCAAGTATCATAGTTATCTAAAAACCTTTACTTTGTTGTTGGCAGTGTTTTTTATATGTAGCATGTATTTTTAAAAGCTTTTCTTCTGTGCTCCTGCTTTTTTAAAATATCAGATTTATAGCCTTATTTGCTAGAGATAGGGTATAAGCAGACCCAATTTTTCAGTGCTGATCTCGTCAATTTTTGTTATACCTGTACAGGAGAAGAGAGCAAGTGCCACGTTCTACTAAATGCAATAGCAGAATGTCTTTTATCTACTGCTTATGGGTAGCATTAGTATTAACTAGAGTATCAATTACTGCTTTTCTGTTCAAGGATGACCTATACTGGGAAAAGTACTGCTCAGTTCGTTAGACTTTCTTCTCAGTCCCTGGCCAAAGTCTTGTGCTAATCCTGACAGAAGCCTGTGTCTCCATTGCCTCATACCGTGGGTGGTCATTACCAGCAGACCATTTTTTTCCAATTAGGCTAATGCTTTGTAAACACATCTGAATTTTATTATCTGCTGTAGGTAAATCTACAAGGCACAGAGCAACGAGCAGTCTATCATTTATTCACTAGAATGTGGTGGATTATCATTTCTATCACACATACCAGTGAGGCATCAGAGGGCAGCAGTCTCCACCCTTTGGCCAGAGAAGAGCAAAACTAAGTCATCATATCTGTAGCTAAAAGCCAGATGAAAAATGTATTTTTTTTTATTTTTTTTTACCTACAGTGGAGGGTCTGAATATAGGAAAGATTCTTATCCTGGTCCAAAATCGAGCCCCTCAAATTTGGAGATCAGTATTCCAGTTCAGTGAAGCTGGAAACACCAAACATTGTTCATCATATGTTTTACATGTATGGACAATCCAGTGGTGCTACAACTACACACAAAATCAAATGTAAGCCTATAAATCAGCAGATGTGTGGACTCGTCATGGACTTTTATTGCTGAACAGAGTGATTTGGAAATTGTGATATAGATAAAGGACTAGCAAGATCTCAGAATAAGACCCACTGATTATTATTGTTAATTCCAAGCAGTTTTGCAATGCTTCACTTCAAGCACACTGAAAATATTACATGAAGAATTAATTGTTGGTGTAACTGTATTAAAAGGACTAACCTCTTTTTCAGGAATATTTTAAAAGGTCATTTGTAGACACAATAGTCTAATTATTAGGTCTCATTACTGACGCAGCAAATAACGTGACTTCCAGTGGCTTACATGGCACAGCTCTCTTCCAGTTATTTTAATGCAAAAGCAAGTTTAAATAAATTTTATGCCAAATCTTTTGGTTAGTCATCCAGATAAAATGATACCATAGAATGTTCATCCTGTTCTAGGGAAAAAATATGACAAGCAGTAATTTTCATATGAAAAGTTAGCATGAATTATTACTAAATTTTGAGATTTTTAAAAGATGAGACTACTGTTCCATGGGGGCTACAAACACTGTAGAACAGTAAATTGACTGAAGGTGAAAGCAGTACTCTAGAAGACACTTATTAACTTCCTTTCTATAGTGAAAAAAACTTCAGCGAATCAGTCTTGAGTTTGCAGGCTCCATTTAAAACTGAAAACAAGGGCTGTTGAAATGCCACTCAGAAATAATTTTATCTGGAGAGAGAAATACCTATGTAGTGGTTAGGAATGGGTTTGAAAGGATAAGCTAATATAAATTTGAAACAACTGTGCTGCAAAAGGAGGGAAATATTGGAAAAGACTATTGCACTTTTTTAATTCTTATGCTAACTTATTTGGCTGTGCTAACACAACACAATGCCAGTATCCAGATTTCATCATTCACAATTCATACTGAAGTTCTTCCTTACCTGTAAGACTAATATTTCCCTATTTCATTTGATGTGAGTTTTGAAATAATGAATCCCTTCAGATCTCTGTTTGGCATGTTATATCACACGGTAAGCGATTTGGTGAACTGAGCAACACGTGCTTAACTGTATGTTGTCATTTGTGTATGCTAAGACACAAGTGTTTAAAAAAAACCCCTTTGGATACACGCTGGAAAAAAAGTCATTTAGAAGAACTGGAAGTATTTAAGGTTTGCGATGTGCTTTTGACTGGGTCATGGTCTAGTAACTGAAATGTGCCCATCTTTTGCAGAGTCAGGTCTAAGGTCTTTCTACAGGACCTTTTTTTGGTGCAAAAGGTCTGTAGAGAGGCAGTCCTGTTAGCAAAGCTTGGACTTGAGATTTGAACCTATCACGACCAGTAATGCATTCTTGCAAGTGTTGCACACTTGTAGAGAAATACCCATAGTTTCAGCTCTTTTTTTGCTACAACTAACAGCTAAGAAAATCACCTGTGTTTCTGATACATAGCTGAGAAAATGTTTAAAAGTTGTCAATTGTCATTAACAATGTATTACTGTTGTAAATTTTGAGCCTGTACTCCACCATTCTTGAGGATATCGTGCTTAACCAACACCACTTGCTCAGAAAGGTTGCCTTTCCCAAGGAAACTTTCTTCATTTCCTGAGTAGATGTAATTTTGCACCTCATTGTACCTTGCAAGATATCCTAGGCTGCTTTTCTTGCAAGGCTGTATTGTGGTGATTTAGCCGAAGCTAAACTTAAACAACTTAAGCAATCTATTTCAGAGGTACATTTCTGTCTAAGATACGGTTGATTTAGGTTTTGTGCTGGCCTTCACAGCCTTGGCTTGGAATTTGATTTGTTTCAGTGATGTCAACACAAAATCACATCTGTGGGCCATAAAAGAGTCCTTACAAAGCTCAGTTGCATGGCAGTCACATCAATCAGTCCAATGGTGAAGCATTTCACTGTTGGCGGAGTCCAGAATAATGTTTACATTTACCTGGTGTCTCCTGTGTTCAGAGTAACATCCTTATTCTTGCTTCCTTTTCCTGCAACAAAAAATAACACTTATTCAGAAATGAGGAGAACTACATGTGATGGGACAATTCTTTTTTGTGTGCCTTCTGACTTATGAGGCAATATAAACACACATAGAAATACCCATTTTTCCTCAGAAATCTCATGAATTTCCTACAAAAAAGGTGCAAACCCCAAAATGTTTCTAAAGAGGAAAGCTTTTTTCTATTTAGAAATAACCTGCTAGGGCAGCTGGTCTGTACTTCTAGTTTCTCATGACCCTTAGTCCTTCTACATGCCTGACAGCATTTCAGCTTGATGCTTGGTGCTCTCATAGTTCATTGGCATTTGAGTCTGAAAGTATTTACTGAGTCCAGGAAAACAGAGAATCTATTGCAAGCAAAATGCTGTCAGCTCACTTTCACGAAAACAAAGATATCAAGCACATCTTAAAACTCACTAGAGTGCTTGCCTTCAGTTCTCTAATGGAAAGTTATTCAATAATTACACTTTCCCTCTCATTTCAAGCCTAATTGGTTTATGAGCCTTTTCGTAAGCCACTGTTGCACATCATGGGATGATACAGTCAAGTTGGATCACAGAAGATAATGAAGCAATTGAGACACAGATACAACATTACTAAATAAAGGTGCTCTGGGGTTTTTTAGTTCTCAGTCTAAAAGCAGGAAACCTCTTGATTTTTGAAGTATTTAATTTTTCAATAAAAGGCAACAAACCAGCAAGGAGGGAAACTGAATTTCATTTTTTTTATGATCTCATTCACCTTTTGACCCTGTTCCTTCCCAGACTCCACTGTGCCCCTTTCCTGTTCCACCCAAACACAACTTTTCAACCTCTAATTCAGACATTTTCTGCCCCATGCTCTACCTTTTTCTTGTGTCAAGTACTTCAGTCACACAGATTGTAGCTCTTGAATAAGAAAAGCTGTCCTTTGACTTGTCATCACTTTCTTCGCTGACACTATATTTACTTTCCCAGTTCAACACCTTCCTCTTTCCTACCACTTGGAAGGTTCAGAAACACCCTTCTCCCATAGATTATGAACCTGTTTTAGCTTGATTCCAACTGCTTACTCCTAAATTCTCACCACCACCTGCCCCAAGTTGCAATCGTTGCCTTACAACAACTGCTCCCATTTCAGTCTGCAGTTCGTGTGCTTTTTCAGGGCTCTGTTCAACCAGTCTGTTTGTTTAGCTGTGGCTAAGCCTGCATTTCTTCTGCAGCGCTGCCTCTGCCTGCAGTCTGTGCTCTGTAAAGAGTGGATATACAAAGTATATTAAGCATTTACAAAACATTTACTCTGAGTAATAGAGAGGTGGGGAGGACAGAAGTGCTGAGGTGACACAAGGAGTGTTGTGTGGGAGTGGAGGTTGGCCATGTATGCATTGGTATGAGTCCAAGTGTATAAACACATAAAGGTGAAATGAGGAGACAAGCAAAATCTGATCAGAGGATTAATCATTTACCTCCTTTGTAAGATTTAGCACACTAAATGGAGCACCCAATTTTCCTAAGCATTTCTTCTTTCCGCTTCACTCAGGCCCATACTCCTCTGGCTGTGACTATTGCTGTGAGAGTTGGCAAAAGACCCCCCGCCAGGCTGAGCAGCCAGGGTGGTGGTGCCCAGACACAGCCTTGGCCCTCTGAGCACCTGGAGATTAACTATGTGTGTGGAGCAAGTCAGACACAGGACCCTTTGGATATGCTGCTTTGCATATGCTGCATCACCTTGCAGGTGATGTGTACATTTCCTGCAATTTTTGTCATGACCAAATGGGCTCAACTAACTGCACACTTGCAGTTCCATTTGCATAGGCCAGCCTTGTCAGAGCTGCTCTATAATACAGTTTAACTGCATGTTCTCGGTAAACATATAAAAAAAAATGGCTGGATTTTCTTCTCCAGGCAGGTAGCAAACATACTGTCTCTTTCCTACAGTATTCTCCTGGAGAAACTGACTGCTCATGGCCTGGATGGGTGTATTCTTCACTGGGTAAAAAACTGGCTGGATGGGTGGGCCCAAAGAGTGGTGGTGAACGGAGTTAAATCCAGTTGTCAGCCAGTCCCAAGTGGTCCCCAGGGTTCAGTATTGGGGCCTGTTTTCTTTAAAATCTTTATCAATGATCTGTACGAGGGGATTGAGTGCACCCTCAATAAGTTTGCAGACAACACCAGTTGGGTGGGAGTGTTGATCTGCTTGAGGGTAGGAAGGTTCTACAGAGCAGTCTGGAAAGGCTGGATCGATGGGCCAATGGTATGAGGTTCAACAAGACCAAGTGTCGGGTCCTGCACTTGAGTCACAACAACCCCATGCAGCACTACAGGCTTGGGGAAGAGTGGCTGGAAAGCTGCACGGCCGAAATGGACCTCGGGGTGTTGGTGGACAGCCAGTAGAATATGAGCCAGTAGTGTGCCCACGTGGCCAAGAAGGCCAATAGCATCCTGGCTTGTATCAGGAATAGTGTGGTGAGCAGGACTAGGGAAGTCATCATCCCCCTGTACTTGGCACTGGTGAGGCCCCACCTTGAGGTGCTGCAGCGCATCCAAAGAAGAGCAATGAAGCTAATGAAGAGTCTAGAAAAAAAGCTTTTTGAGGACCAGCTGAGGGAACTGGGGCTGTTTAGTCTGGAGAAAAGGTAGCTCAGGGGAGACCTTATCACGCTCTACAACTGCCTGAAAGGAGGTTGTAGTGAGGTGAGGGTCGGTCCCTTTTCCCAAGTAACAAGAGATAGGACAACAGGAAACGGCCTGTAGTTGTGATATTAGGAAAAATTTCTGCACCAAAAGGGTTGTCAAGCATTGGAACAGGCTGCCCAGGGAAGTGATTGAGTCACTGTCCCTGGAGGTATTTAAAAGACATGAGACATGGTTTAGTAGTAGACTTGGCAGTGCTAGGTTAACAGTTGGACTCGATCTTAAAGGTCTTTTCCAACCTAAATGATTCCATGATCCTATGATTATATACATAACAGCCCTTGTACCTGATGGGGGTAGACCTAAACCTCTCACTCATTTCCTGGGAGGTGCAGGGAGCACCAGTACCTTACCAGGGATCAGGCTATGGTCAGACTACTCAGGAGAGCTGTTAACACAGTCCATTTAGCAGTTTGTTCAATATGTGTATT
Organism: Ibidorhyncha struthersii; assembly: GCA_013398815.1. Classification (NCBI taxonomy): domain Eukaryota; kingdom Metazoa; phylum Chordata; class Aves; order Charadriiformes; family Charadriidae; genus Ibidorhyncha; species Ibidorhyncha struthersii. The sequence goes on along the minus strand of VZSZ01003207.1, from coordinate 32,933 downwards.
TCCATACACCCCCAAATCTGACCTAACTTCTTGTTCCACCAAGTTCTTAAGAAAGTCACTATGAATCATCCAGTTAGATGAAGTCATTAGCGAGCGTCCAAAAAGGATGAGAGACAGGAGTTCTTTGTGCATTACCTCAACTATGGCTCCCAGACCCAGGTGGGGGAAAACACTTCTGTAAAGGAGCTGGGACTCATGTAAGGGGCTACTGGAGGGTCCTCACTGCACCTGCTCGTAGCTCATCCGTCAAGTAGCCCCTGGGATCCCCACCATATGATGCAGACATATTCCTGATATCTCCTGTCCCTTTGAGGTCGGTCAAACAGCACATGATTCATTTTGGCACTTTCTAGTGGATTTCCCAGCCTGGATCCTTCACTGTGCCAGATAAGGCTCCGAGTTTCTGGATGTCTTAAACTGAAAAGCTCTCAGACTCTACAATGTGCTATACGTGCTGTTGACCGATTTAGAAATAAGAACATACACACAGGAGGTGCAACAGCTTGTGTTATAAAAAGAGCTCATTATGTGCAAAATATTTGATTTTGCAATTCACTAAAACACGCTACTGTTTTGAGTTCACTCATTACTGGTGTATCAGCATAGCAGACTGGAGTCACAGGAGAAAATGACAATAAACACCTACAAATTTGTAAAACAAAGCAAAGCAAAAAAACAAGGCAAAATGTACCATATACAAAGATTTCTGGCAGCTGTTGAGAGCTGAGTGAAACAGCCTGATCCAATGAAAGACAGAAATATTGTCTGTGGACCTTATATAGATTTCATACATATAGGCCCAAGATTATACTTCTAAAAAATTACACTCAATTGCTCATCCAGGCTGGAGATNTTTGCTTTAACTTTGGGGAATTATTTGGCATCATGCCTTTTTGCATTCCCAGAAACACCTAGCTCTTAAAACTTGCGAAGTTTTTACCCTGTGTGCCATTGTGCCTATATGATTTGTCTTCAGATATTTATTCTTCATATAAGTGTGCTACTCATGGATATGTATTTATTTAATAGTTAGATTGACTGGAGAGTAACACGTAGACTGAATATTTTCCTCTGAAAATTTGTAAATTTTCTGTGCAGTTTGTTACATCTCCCCTTTTACTGAGTATTTCAATAGTTCATATTTTTTCACGTTTATTAAAATGAGCAATATGTAGTACAAGCAGATAATTGTTTGTTTGGTCTGCATATTTCAGTAGCCATTACACTGTATTTTTTGCACAAAGGTTGTTGTTGGCTTCTTTTAGTTCATCTTCTCTAGCCCTCACAGTTAGATTATTTTTTTTTTGTATTATGGCTCTTCATCCTTCTAATTTCTTTACATTATTTGATGGATATTAAATTTATAGGTGTCTTTCCTGCCCTTGTTTTCCTCCTATGAGTTTCAATTGCTTCTTTTGACCTGCTGCACATCTCTTACATTTCCATCTCCATAATCATGCTTTATTTTGTTGGATTTTTTTTTACTGAACACGGCAATTTCTCTGCAAAAGCAGTGCAAGATTTAGTCTATTATTTTTATATTATTTAAATCAAAACAATAGAAAGAGAAATTAAAATTTGCCAGGAGAGAACTTGAGAATTTAAGGGTTTGTATTATTTCAATATCACTATGGATGTATTTAAAGATGGATTTTGAATTGGGCCTACATTTTCATTAGATAGCATTCACACGTTCAGTTGTGGTCCTTCTCTGTTCAGGTGTTGATGTTATGTTAACATCAAATAATTTTACAGAATCTTGCACATCGTTTCTCTGTTGCTGTTTATGCCCTTTGTCTAAAGAATATTTAATAAGACTGGGAATGAAGTTAGGAAAACAACAAGTTTCCTAAGTTCTAAGTTAGATGTACACAGCAGTTTTTGCTTTTCAGATAATGTTTTGGTTGCAAAATATAATTTCTTCCACATCAGGATGCATGTAGAAGCCCACTGCTGTAGAGGAAATTGTTACATTGCCATTGGCGTGCTATGATTTTCCATCACCCAATACATTGCAGTGAGCCAGCCAAAAAATTAGTTGAAAACACAGCAGAATTCCAATGGTTTTATTCCCTTTGACAAGTACTAATGTTTATTATTAAGCTGAATAGCATATATTCCGATGTCACTAAAAATAGCAACACATAGACCAGAAATGCAGCGTGCTGCAGGCCTAATCTCAGTTTAAACGCTGCAGACATTCCGTTTTGCACATACACTGAAAAACTGCTGACACATTAAGCCACTTAAATGCTTGAGGCAAATGCATGAGATGAGTATTGCTAAATGCACGGGGACACAGCCTTCGAGCACACAGGCTGCCATGGCCTTGGCCGCAGTGGTTTTTGGCTGGCAGATAATGGTCGTGAGGAAGAGGAAAGAGGTAGAGGCACCACACCACAAATGGGGAGATGCAGGCACCGGGGCAAGGATTTTGGGTGGGAGGCAGTAGACTGAGTCTCACATGCAGCATGTGGGACTTGGTGGTCTCACACAACAAAAAAAGTGCGTTTATCTAGGCATGCTCTCAATACAATGACTTTTGATGGACGTGACTTGGAATGAGAGTTCAACTCTGCTAAAATGCATAACCAGCACTGTGCAGTGCTATGTGGACCTGGATTTCATGTTTCAATGGATCTGTTACTTCTAAAAGTCAGACCTTTGCTGAATGCGCAGTATTTTCTTGACAGCTATGGAATTCACTTTTGGAAGACAAAAATAACAGTGAATGTTAACACTGGACAAAATCTTTGCTATAATCCAATCTGCTCCATAAAAGATATAAGCCATAAAAAAGAACTTTACTACATTACCCATAAATTCTGCATGAAACTTTTATTATTCAGTTTTGAGATAGGATTTCCTTTTCATAGAACTAACTAACCTTCGTTAAAAATTTTGGACAACAATAAGTTCACTGTATTCTTTACTGTATCTCAGCATGAGAACTTTTGAGATAAAGTGTAACTTTTCACTTTTGCTCAGAAGAACCACAAAATTTGAAACGTTTAGGTATTACTTAGAAAATAAAAAGCAGACTTTATATCAACTCTGGGATGATGGGAACCATGACTGGGTCAAAAAAGTCAGATAGAAAGTTACAGTTATTCTATATTTGGTTTCTGAAAGGCAGGATTTTCTTCAAAAGAAAGATTATGATCCCTTCTACATGGTATGACCCTTCTACAATAAAGCCATACACATTGATTTATACTATATTAATCTCTACTATTGACATTGTAAAAAATTTGATTGTAAAGGCAATACTGCTAAAATAATCTCAATTTCTGTTATTTTAATTTTGCTCTGGCAGTGTTTGTCAGAAAGCAATGCAATTTGTGGTGAAATCAAGTTGACCAGTGCATAACTGAATCCTTGTTTAAGATTTAAGTTGACGTGCAGTTTGACTGCAGTCTCCAATGCAGTAATTTTCAGAGTTCAGGCATGGAAAATGAAGTCAGCTTCTGTTTTGCAACAAAACAAGAAATATAACTACAAAAATAACTTTCCTGTCACGGCATAATAATAAAATTTAATTTCAACAAATTAAAATGTATATTACAATTTAGAGCTCACCAAAAGTTTGTTTTTTCATACAGCTTTTAAATATAAATTAATAATAAAATATCATAATAATATAATTACATATGATAATATAATGAATAATATGACTATTAATACAATATAATTATTAATAATAATATAAAATAAAAGCCTGTAAGACATCAAACCCAATTTTTCTCTGAATGTGAGTGAAGAAAATTTGGTCTCTGAATCCACTACTGAATGTTGGCTGTAATTTTAATAGTTGTTGAATACTGTTTTCCAGTTTTCAAGTATTAGTGCTCAATAATGATAGCTCGAATGTCCCGAGGAACTCTATCTTAAATTTTGGATTCAAGAAAGATGTGTTTATTTTTTCTGGACACATACATATACATGCTTAAAAACATATGCTCCAGAGTAATAACTAAAGCGAAATGCATGCATTCTTAATGGTTAGCTGGAAGCTATTATATGTAGTAAATATCTAATTCCATTGCTGTTAAACATCACAGGGTCAATTGTCCTCTTGAGATGGTGGTGTTTTCTTCCAAGATGGATTAGGATTAGAAAAGGTTGGGGCTGGTCATACGATGGTATTATTCAGTAACTATGGTTGATATTGTTACACTCTACGTCCTTAATGTTGGTCATCTTGGTAAATCTAAACGGGTGAACTTTCCTGCAATAACATTTGATGTATAAATAATCCTCAGTATATAATTTTTGCATGGATTTGTTGACAGTGATTACATCGTTGCATTTATTGGGATACACATTATGAAATATAAAATTGATTAATATTAATTTATGAACAAAAGGTGGCTATTTTCTTTGGAAATGGAGATACCTGGGTAGTTTCCATGCTGCATGAAGTGAAGCCGTTGGCAGGGGATAACATCACAGGCATCCTGCACTCAGCCTACACTTTAATTTCTCAGTGTGATTACTCATAAAATTAAAGATTCCTTCTCCACATGATTCGTGTGTTGCTGTGTCTGTCACTGAGTTACTACAGGCAGGGAGAAGAAGCATTGCTCAAAAATGAGGAGTTAAAGTGGGAGGTAAGGTGCTGGTGAGAGCCCACCATCCCTCTGTGAAAGGTAGCCTCATGGAAAGGCAAGGCACAAGTAGCACAGGGAGGCTTTGGCACTAATCTGACATTAGCTATGGTTTTCCTCTGGCAGAATTATTTTATTGAACTAGCGGATTTTTTTCCCCCTTTTTTGTTGATCCTTTAAATCACATGCAGAAATTATATCCTTCATTTTGCCAAAGAGTATGTCTTTGGAAAAAAATATAAGATTTGAAGAAATGTGATATAATTTAAACATTATTTTCCTGAGGTGGAAAGTGCTACAAGATAATTAGCAGCAGAGTGCCTTAAGAATCCTACAATTGATTTTACATTTTGTTTGTTTGCTTTTCAGAGCTGGCAAAGCTCATGGAATAATGAAATGGTGACACACATCATTCAAAATCAATCAAAACTCAGGGTGGCTGAACACGCTCTCAAGGTAGTGAGAAAGTTCAGCCCGGGATATGAACCGACTCACAATAACATTCACCTAATACCAGACAAACCTGGTAGGAAATAAAATGAGTTTGCAAACTGGAAGAGATTACAGTGCCACTGGATAAATAAATAAGATTTTCCCAGCTGGAATATTATTCCCAGTTACAGTCGCGACATTTTGTGTAATACTCACAGATAAAATGATACAAAAGTATGTGACACTGCTGTAAAAGTCTAAAGTGGTTTCTTTAGACTTTTTTAGGGGAAGGAAATATCAAAGAGATTGGACCTTTTTCCTGTTAGCATAGATACATAAGGTGAGAATGAAGAAAAACACACGAACCTTTCTGGAAGAGATAACCAAGATACTTATTTCTTCTTGTATTACAACAGTAAGGAACTTCCAATGAATACGAGAAAAAATAGATTAAAAATAATTTAAAAATATATAATCAACCCACAGAACTGTGGGCCACAGCGTTAAGAGTGTAAAACCCTCAAGCTTTACAGCGTAAGTCAACTCCCTGGTGGCCAGTCAGAGGAAACTTCTCAGTGGGTTCATGCATCTCCGATTGCCCGTTGTGTGTTTGTCAGATACACCCACTGCTGTTAGAGACAAGATACAGTATCACTAGTCTGATGTGGGGTGAGAAAATCTATGCTCCACTGTTTACTTATGAGGAAGGAGGAGTCCATTAACTTGCAGGAATCTGCTTCTAAATCACTCTTTGCCAGAATGAACTTTTAAGCCCTCCAGTAGCCATTCCAAAGGCAGGAGTTCTCCACCTAATGTGAAACAGGTCTTGGAAAATGCAGCCAGATAAAGCAAAAGAAGCGCAGAATCACTGAGATACGCTGAACAGATAGTGGGATCCAGTTATCTTGTTGCTTTCAATAAGGAATGTTGAGATAAATTACATACACAATGGAAATTTGGATCTCAAAATACAGGTGAGATCTAAAGTGCTTTCAGTAGTCGAAAACTGCTAATTTCATGGGAATTACCAAAAAGGGAGAAATTCTAAATTCTAAAACCACAATATCATGTGTTTAAGAACTCACAGTGTTTATTGCCTCAGGAGGTATGAGATTTCTTCATGTTTTTAGTATTGCTTCTTGTGAATGTTTTGGTTTTTTTTTTTTTAATTTTTCAGATTGGCAGTGAAGTTATTTATAAATCAAAACTATGAACAGAACTGTTCTTCTACAGTTTGCAGCACGAAGATGAGAATAATCTTTGCCTTGCTTTTCTCTTTCACTCTCTTTTGAATAAACTGTTTGGCTTGCAGTTCATCTTTTCCTATTTAAAATAAACTCTTAAGATTTCTCAAGCACTGCTTTAGAGTCTGATCCCTAAACCAACAGAAACCAAAGCAAAGAATTGCATCGACCTCAGTAAGCTTTGGATTAGCCTTACAATATGCTATCAATCATTTTTTCTTTTGTACAGGCCTGCAACAACTTTGCTACCATGTGGAGGATATGGATGTGGAAATACTTTGCAAGGAAAATTAGCAGAGAATGTAGAAGGTCTTGCAGTAGTAACCAATTAAAATTAAAAAAAAAAGAAAAAAAAATACTGGACAGATAATTGTAGCAGCTGCTTTCTATATTGTTTTTGGTGACTGGACGTCTAACAGCTTAACGTACAGGAGAGCAAGTTTGCTTCCAAATTTCTTCTCCTACATAATTAAATTTAGAACATGGGAAATTTTGAACTTGTGAGAAGTTATACTTATTATGTAAATATGTCATGTGAACACCGTGTGTTATAATTGTTGAATTTCATTGTCATTTCCGCACCTTTTTCGGGAGAGAAGATCAAGCTAAAAATGAAATCTGAGGAAAAGACAGAAAGATCCAAATGTAGTACAAGTCCCTCCCTGTTTTTGGCAAGTTTTCCAGCACAGCACCCATGGGGTTGGTCCCAGCCAGAAGAACACTTTGGCAAACAGAAGTCTTAAATAGCAGACACATCTGCTGTGAAATTTTGGCTGTTGATAAGCCAGAGAGACCTGGTTGAGGACCAAGTAATTTTAATGTCTGCTGAAAGACATATATTTCTGAGCTGGTTTGGGATTTGGGGTATTTCATTGTCAAATTGATGATCTAACAGTGAGGGTGTACAAGAGACAGAGATTTCCAGCATTACTGTAACCTACTGAACACTGTAGTATAATTATTAATAAAACAAAGCGCCGTGATGACTTGTGAAGGAATGTGGTCTCAGTTACCGTAACACCCTGGGGTCATTAAAGAAAACATTATTATTCAATATTCGTGTGGAAAAAAACCTGAAATACTACAATTGCTTATTTTGCAACAGCTACATGTGCTACATAATTTCTTTACAATGCTTATTTTGCTCTGGAGGGAAAGTTTATGTATTACTTTATACTTCTCCAGTACCCTGCACCTTAAAAATCAAGCTCTTGCCAAACATTTATGAACCACGCTTCCTAGCCTCAAAATACATACTAGGAGGCAGTGTTACTGTCTCTAATTTTCCTGGATGATAAGGTGAAACATTCATGATTAACCACAAGAACATTGTTGTCATGATGAACTCAGCCTCTTTGGTGCATGAGTCACCTTTTTGTTGAATGTGCTGTACCTATAATAATGTAGCTTCAACTTCTGCCTGGGAGTGTTACTGAGGCATAAATAACAATAGCTGGGGAAGTAACCTGAAGCAGAAACAGAAGTATAGGCCTCGTGATTTTCAGCATCCAGTGTTTTCTTGAACAAGAGAACCCACCTTCACTTTACTGGATAGTTAGTCAGGCCTGTTTAATTTTTAAATACAAAAGTACAGTTCTTTCTTGGAAGGTATCTCAAGGTTAGATGGCAGCAGTTGTTGCAGGAGATACAGAAACTCCCTTTTAAAACTACCGTTCATGACTTTGCTGGAAATAGCTCAGTATAGTGCAGAGCTGTGAGCCAAAGGATGCTCCATTCTGACCACTTCACTGCCATTCTCTTCAGTGAATGCAAAAAAAAAAAAAAACAACCCGGGATGATCTGGGCCTTTTTACTTAGGTGACCACTGTCAGATAGACTTGTAAAAAGACACAGTTCACCTGGGTTTCATTAGCAGAATGAAAAGGGAATTTATCCACCTACCCTGCTGGGAAGGGCGGTACTAGCGCACAAGGCCACCCTGCAGTTCCTGCCCATGATTTTTTGGCCAGTTTTTTCAGTAAACACTCAGTTTTGGAGTGGTTTCATTGCTCAGTAGGTTTCTCTCACTAATGAGGGAATCTTAATAGGCAGGAGATCTAGAAAAAGAAATAAACCACGTCCTCCAGCGTTCAGTCAAGGTGAAGGGACCTCGAGCCATGAGAAAGAAGAACCTGCTTTTGCCTGGCTTTGTTTGCTGTGTCCTGCACCTTAGTTATTTCTAGGGGATTTTATTCCACAGGTGTTTGGAAGGAAATTACTTCTTGCATGCTTAGGAAAGCCTTGCTCTTGATGAAGTATAGCTTTGTCAAGGTGTATTAAGAAGTAAATAACATAGCAAGGTGTAATTATGGGCTTTTGAAGACTAAGGCTGAATTCAGGTAGTGTTATCCTGTTGGTGGGAGATGGGAGGGCTGAAGAGAGGTGATCAAAGGGCTCAACTGTTTTGGCCAGATCCAGTTTATTCCTGTAGGATTACACACTTCAGTATTTTGGAGAAAACTTTGTTTCCTGAAGAAATAGGTAAGTTACATGTGTTTACCCTGCTTGACATTATGACATCTTTTTGGCTCTTGCTACATCTATGAATACCATTAAATGTTTTTCTGCATTCCCAGGTACTGACACTTTGTACTTTAGTCTCACTTAGATACACTGTAGCCCACCCCCAATAAATTTGCCAAAAATGCTGGGAGATCAGAAAATTGAATTTCTGTCACCTCCACAACTAAAATGACTGTAATAGTCCCTTTGAGATTCTGTACCTGCTGTATACCTCTAAGTTTCTAATACGGTGTTTAAAAAAGAGGCTTTGAAACATGATCCTTGTTTTGCAGAAAGTGCTATAACCATGCTGTGGAAAAATAAAAACCTGCACCTGGCCATTACCTTTGATCATTCCCCAAAGGGGTGCAAAAGATAAAACTACAAGACTTCCCTCTTGCACGCTTACATGAGCAACTAGCTGAAGAAAAAAAGATGCGTGAGCACTCCTCCCCTTGTTATTGTATAAGCTGTCCTGGTACACCACGCAGCTTTCTGCCAAGTCAGAGAGGACACTTCTGATGCGATATTTCGTTGGCCAGCAAAGATTTCACAGACAGCACTACATGCCATGTGTTGGCTGCCCAGATCTTCTGCAATGCTTGCAGGGGCAAGGGCTCCTCTGAAAGAACAGCCCCATACATCTGATGTAAAAGTTTGTTCATTCATTTGGTAGTCAGAGTTTTTCTACAATATCTTGCAGGCTATTCATTAAAAAACAAATATCTTTTATAGAGACAGCATTAATGGAGCAATAAAAGTGGAGTGTGTGCTCCAGTGCCTCATAGCTGTTTATTGACCTGGTTGTCAGTGCTGTTTTCCAAAAGAAATGGCTGAAATGCTGCTGGAGCTGTTGCAGTCCATCGGGTGAGTGGGGAGCTTCAGAGAAACACCACCTTTCACGGCCAAGACTAGTAGATGCGGTATTTCAGTGTAAGTAATAAAGCCGTGCCTGAGCAGTACCTCTGGGCTATTTCATCAACATGACAATGTTCACCTGATTGAAAAAGGGCAGACGTACTTAATGAGGATCTTCATGAGGCACTGGACCTGTGCCTGTCAGGAGGATTAAGTCAAAGAAAAGAACTTGGGCAAACTGCTGACCTGTGCTTTGGCAGAGGCTCATTACAAATTGAAGCAGGAGAGAAAGGGCCCAGAAGCCCTTCCAAGCTCTGGGAAAAAGAACTGCAAGCAGAAAACACTTGCATTTTATTTGGCCCTCAGCTGCTTGGAGGAGGCCATATGATGGAATGAGCAGGAGGAGAATGAGTTCATTCCCTCTGAAGGGGCAGAAATCACGACTCTTCATACAGGGAAAGGAGGAGCTTATATTTTAACTTGCTGAGAATAGCCAAGGAATGTAGTAATTATTCTGGCCAGGTTTATGGTGGAAGGACATTGTCAAGTACTTTATAAAACAGATTATAAAACTCTTCAGCACTTCAGCACTTTCTCTTAAATGCATGAAAATAATTCTTCCATTACTAGTTGCAGCCTTCACCATTTGGCAACAATCTGTTCCTCCTCTCCACTTAATTTATATTTAAAAAATGCCATTACACATACATTACACATTCAGTCCGTTCTTCAGTGGCTTGTAAGTTCACCTCTGCCTATCTGCTCCACAGAGAACCAAGTTTCAGCATAAAGGTATTACGTCTAGATGAAGGGAGGAAAAAAAGTGGTAAAGGGAAAGGAAATTAAAATGTTGGAAACAGAATTGCATCTGTTTGAATATTCCTTTGGCCATGATCATCATTACAAAAGCTGACATGACACAGGAAAGATTATTGCTTACATTACGTGCTTTGCCCCTCTGAAGGACAGGTTGTCAGAATCACATTTAGCAAACAATAACTACAGCCACAGGAGATAATGGGAGTGAGGGGGTTGATGACAGGGCCACAGGATCATTAGGAAGCAACTGTAAATGAGGGAGAGTTTGTCTTCCATGACTAGGAGTGTCTTCTGTGCCAACCTCCATGTGTGTGCATGTGTGTGTATGTGTAAGGGGGGCTGAAAATGAGGGATGCAGCTCCTTTAGCCTCTTCTAGTAAATCTGTCGCCACTAAGTGAATTGAAAATGAACTTCTGGTGAAAGGGCAGCTCCAGAGAAGGGAGAGTTACCTCTCTATTCCCAATGACCCTCTTTTTATTCTGACATGCTACTGTTTTATATAAAGTCTCCCAATATAAGGATCAGTTCCATGCTCCTTTTCACTGCTGTGAATTCGGAAGTTCTTTCCAACCCTGCCATGGCTGCAGGGAGCCTGCACTGGGTCCCCTTTCTGGTGTGCAGGAATGTCATCCTTCGAGACACTGGATCTCAATACTTCTCCCAGTGTAGAAAAGCCTGATTGTCTCAATATTTGAGTCAGTCTTGGGTTTCTGGGTCTGCACAGGGTTTCTCTTGGGAGCTGGTGGCAGCTTTGTTCAGGCAAGATATTTATTAGGAACCACCATCTGCACAAACACAGGGTGGGAAAGGGCTGGCCAAGAAGCAGCTTTCTAACAACAACAAAAAAGGAGATGTGCTTACAGTGGAGCACAAGCTGAATGTGAGCCAACAGTGTTGTGAAAAAGGCACTCTAGGAGGCATATTGTCTGCACAGCACATTAAGTGGTCCTTCAAGTCTTCTTGAAGCTCTTGAAGCCTCAGCTGGAGCACTAAGTATTATTTGGGGTACTGTAATTCAGAAAAGATGTGAACCAGTTGGAAAGAGACCAGAGAATAACACTGAGAATGGTCAGATCTTGGAAATAAAAGGGCTTCAGGAGGGTGACTGAACAAGGGTGGCTTAGCCTAGAAAGCAAGAAAACTAAGGGGAACATCATAACTCTCTTCAATGTATCAATAAAATATGGAAGAGAATTAAAAAAAAAAAAACTTTTTATGTGCTACCTATAAGAAATAACAGGTCTGTTGCAGAAAGTGAGATTGAGACAAGTGCAAATACATTCTCATTGCTAACAGTCATAAGTCTGTGGAATAATTTATCCAGTAAGTGTGTAAAGTCTTCCCCAATAAAAGTATGTATAAAACCCCATGTTAAGCTGATGAGAATGACATTATCTACAGATGATGGATTATATGACATCTCGGATTTCCTCCTATTCCTATTTCCTGCATGTCTTTGTGTTTTTCGTCTTAGCTATAAGAACAAAGCACAGTAAAGTGCAGTGCTCTTCAAAAATTCCATATATATGCATTTCACATTAATGTCTGCCTACGCTGTGTTGGAAAGGAAGGCACGCCCAAATTCTTCAGGCTGCTGGAGCACAGACCATTGTATACCAATCTGAAAGCTTTACTCTTGGAAAAAGAGAGAGACTTTTAATCTGACCTGGGTCATTGGTTCTCCAAGTCCTTATATTTTCAAATGAATTTGGTAGGCTGAGTGAAAAGTCAACTTAAACTATGGCTCTCTCAGGATTTTCTTGCAACATGCAAGTTTTGCCTGCTAACTGTCTTTTCCTCATCTTGTGATGAATTGTAAGGTCTGCTAGAAAACACACAGGAAAGGAAGAAAATGACCCTTCTTTCCTGTATTTTTTCCTTTTATATGTGTATATATATGTAAGCTGTACGGGAAATCTCCTACTCACAGAAACAACACACTCTACACATAAATCACAGAACATAGCCAAGTCTGACCCTAAAGATTTTTGAAATGTAAAGATTTTTGAATGTCATTACACAATCCACACCAGCTTACATCTGACAGAAACTGCAGACTATCCTGTTAATTTCTGCCTTCTTTCCTCTCTCTCTAAATGTGTCCTGTTTAATTGAATAAAGGCTACCCTGAAGGAAAGCAAGTTATGGGGTAATTTTTTTCCTCTCTCACAATAATTTCTCAATTAAGCCTTTAAAATGTAGCAATGTGAATAAATAAATATGACATTTCTTCAAATGAACTTTATAGAAAATAAGTCAAGTGGATTAGATGGTTACTGTCCGGTCAGTTCAAGCTTATTGTTCAGATTTTGTGGAAAAACTAAATGTGACAGGTGTAACCGACCCATTGCACGTTGAATCATTGCGATATCACTGTTTAGTTCTGATGGTAGCATGTCTCCTCTAAACCTTGAAACCATATTATGCAATTGAATTACATGGTGTGCAAATCACTTAGCTTCAAAGCAATAGCACTTTTAATTTTTCTTCTTTCCAATGTATAATCTTTAAAGCAAAGAAGATCAACAGAGTTATAGAAAATTGTATTTTAAAATATGTTGTTAGGTCCTACTTACCTATAATACCAATACAATTGAAAGTTTGTTTAAAATATACATTGATCTCTGAATCAATTTTCTGCAAATCATTCCATCCAGAGGACAAATGTCAGCCATGTCCCACACAGGATCTCCCATGCAGTTAGGAAAGAACAAGGATGTCCAGGCTTGCCTGCCATGCTCTGGTCTCTGATGTGACCAATCTCCTTCCAAAGGTGCCCTGTTTTCTTCCATTTTCTACAGAAGGTAGGCTTCCAAGTCTGAGTTAGTTATCTCTCAGATATCCTAACTCAGGTGAGAATAAATATTTGAATTGGTACTAAGCAGTCTGATTTTTCGGAACTGATTATGAAAAAGAAAATACTTAGTATCAGAAATACTTGGCTTTTTTTACTAGGAAAAGCAGAGAAATAAGAGACAGGTTTTTCTCAGTGGTGCCCAAAAGGCAATGGGCACAAACTAAAACACATGATATTCCAGCTGAACAAAAGAAAAAAATACTTTACTATGGGCCACATTTAATCAATCACAGAACTGGATGGTTTTAAAAATTTATTTATTTACTTATTTTTACTTTAGCTAGAGTGTATGGTATATTTTAAAGTCCCTGGAGACTCCAAGCTATTAGGAATGAAGCTATCATATTTACCTACTCTGTAAAAAAGCTGAACAGTCCGCAGACATAAATTTAACTGTTTACAAAGCATCTGTTTTAAAAGCAAAAAACTAAAGAATCCACCAGGACTGAGTCTTACTGTAGTAAACATGTTTCTAGCAATTTCTTATATAGAAAGGATTATTTGTACTTCCCAGTTTATAGTTATCCTTACTTAATATTATGTATGTACTTTTAGATAGACAGGAGAACTCGAAATGAGAAACCGAGTATTTCCTTCCTGATTTTTGTTTCCCAGTATCTATTTTGAAAAGAATATTTTTTTTTTTTTTAAGACTTGGAAAACTGTTTTCCACAGAAGATAAATACATCCTGGTTTGACTGTCCAGTACAACACGTACTTTTTCTGTTTTGGGAAATCTAAGATAAATGTTCATATTAAAAAAAAAAAAAAAGAACCTATTAACCTCCAGATACTTTAATTCAAAAGAAACAACCAACACTTCATCAAAATCAGTTATTAAAAGGCTATTGGAAGTTCATGTTGATGCATTTGTCTGTAACAGAAGACAATTATTAAACTTGTTATGTACCAAAGAGAAATGAAACTACATGGAAGACCTCCAAAGTTTGGATTAAATTTTAGACATCTTCTGTGATCTTTTCAGATTTCCCAGTTACAGTATTTCAGTGAGTACTTACAGAGGTGGATAGGACAATTGTTCTCATAGGAGAGACTCGAGAGAAAATATAGCCTCTTAGAAAACTAGTAATTCACACTCTGCAAATATAGATGAAATTCACACAGGGATTCTGATATAAATCATTGTACACAGCATCAAGGGTTGGCTCAAGATGACGCAAAATAGCTATCTGGAAGGAATAGTTACTATGAGGATGTAAAATGTATGTGTGTTTGTTCAAAAGTGCGTATATTTGACAACCTGACAAGATCATCCTTACACATACAAATTCTGCTCCTGCAGTGTTTATATATAACATTTATCACAACCATATTTAGTAGGACAAGTGACATATGTGTAATTTGCAGAATGGTAACCGGACGGTGTACTTTTCCTGAGAAAGCCTGACAAGACGCTAGTTTCACCCTTTATTTCCTGACCTCTTCCCAAAGCTTAAAGAGTTCTTGCTGCTTTTGATTTATCACTTTCCAAACCTGCAAGATGTTTTAGTCACGAAAATAATTTTGGAATGCAGACATTTATTTAACAAGGCAGTATAAAGGAAACAGATATAATATATTATTAATGTTACTTATCTGTAACATTTTGCCATGAAGGAGCAGCCTATTTATTTGAAGTGCCCTGTCTTGGAGTAGTAAGTTCCAAAAAACCATACAGTATTCCTACTTTCCACAGCTTTGCGCAGTGGAAGTATCGTAGCCAATGAGGTTAATCCAAGATGTGATTATTGCTAATTGAAAACTTTTCCCAATACCCCGCCATGATGACCTGCAATATAGTCGGCATTGGCAATTTTTGACAGTATCTACGGAGTTATTAAATTTTTTAATATTTGGGGACATGGTTTAGAAGTGTTTTTTGTCAGGCTAGGTTAATGGTTGGACTTGATGATCTTAAAGGTGCCTTCCAATCTCCACAATTCTATGATTCTACATGGTTCATTCTGTGATCATATCTGACAAAAAATAGTTGTACAGCTTTTAATTCTTTGTTAAAAGATTTACATTAGTTCTTTAAATAAATATAAAATTAAAAATGGTAAGAGAGATTGCTTCTAGTCATTCTCAGTACATAGCTGCAATAGTAATGTTTATTTCTGTCTTCTTATACGAGTCCTCACTAGTACTGTTGATAAGCACTAGAAGTACATGGCTTCATGAAAGGCAAATTGTTCCTGACTAATCTAGCAGCCTTGTATGATGAAGTGACTGTATCCATGGACAACGGAAGAACCACAGAAGTTATCCAAGACTTCCGTAAGGCCTTTTATATGGTTCCCCACAGCATTCTGGCCACTAAATTGGGGAGATATGGGTCTTATAGATTGACTGTTAGATGGATAAGGAACTGTTTGGATGTTTGTGTCCAAAGAGTTATAGTCAATGGCTTAATGTCCAAGTGGAAACCAGTAATGAGTGTTGTCCTTCAAGGGTATGTACTGGGACCAATACTATCTAATTTCTTCACTAATGACGTAGACAGCGGGATTGAGCACATCGTCTGCAGCCTTGCAGATGACACCAAGCTGAGTGGTGCAGTTGATATGTTAGAGGGAAAAGATGCCATCCAGAGTGAGCTTGACAGTCTTGAGGAGTGGGCCAGTGTGTACCTCATAAGTTTCAACAAGGCCAAGCGCAAGGTCCTGCACCTGTGTTGGGAACATCCCCAATATCAGTACAGGCTGAGGGATGAATGGATTGAAAGCAGCCCTGTGGAGGACTTGGGGATACTGGTGGACAAAAAATTGGACATGAGCCAGCAGTGTGTGCTTGCAGCCCAGAAAGCAAATTGTATCCTGAGCTGTATATATCTTGTGCACAAACAGGTTGAGGGAGGTGATTCTGCCCCTCTACTCTGCTCTGGTGAGACACCACCTGGAATACTGCGTTCACCTCTGGGGTTTCCAGCACAAGAAAGATATGAACCTATTAGAGCAGGTCCAGACGAGGGTCACGAAAATGGTCAGACGCCTGGAACATCTCTCCTGTGAAGAAAGGCTGAGACAGTTGGGGTTGGTCAGCCTGAAGAAGAGAAGGCTCCAGGGACACCTTATTGCTGCCTTTCAATACATAAAGGGAGCTTATAAGAAAGATTGAGAGATTTTTTTTTTTTTACCAGAGCCTGTAGTGACAGGACAAGGGGCAATGGTTTAAAACTGGAAGAGAGTAGATTAGATTAGATTAGATTAGATTAGATTAGATTAGATTAATCGTAAAGAAATTCTTTACTCTGAGGGTGGTGAGGCACTGGAGCAGGTTGCCCAGAGAAGCTGTGGATGCCCCATCCCTGGAAGTGTTCAAGGTCAGGATAGATGGGGCTTTGAACAACTTGATTTAATGAAAAATGGCCCTGCCACGACTGGGGTCTTGGGCTAGATAACAACTAAAGATCTTCTTTAGAGAGTCTTCCAACCCAACCATTCTGTGATTCTATGATTCTAAGTACTTACAGCCTTAATTTTCAAACATGCTAATTAGCTTAAGCTCTTCATTTGATACTTGTGTCATCTTAAAAAATGCTTCTCAGAGACTGAGAAAAAACCTCAGATGCAGCTGTTGTTTATATGCAGATGGCATGTGCCCTAAATCATAATTGAGAAGACTGGGACAAGTTTCCAAAAAGTAGAAAGACATCAAATGGAGCAAAGTTCTGGCTAAAAGACAGGGAGAGGAACAGAAATAAAATATATTCATTCTTAGAACAGTAAGAGTTAAATACCCTGCAGCCTTTTTGCATTATCTGAGCAAGTTTTTCAATGATGGGACTCCATATTTAAGTTTATACATTTGCTGCTTTGGGTCATCTCAGAGATTATCAATAGAAAAAAAAGAAGAAGAAATTGTTGTGTACTTTTCATATTCAGGGGAATAGTGTGATGGTTGTATTGATCATAAACCAATTTATATTATCAGTTCAAGTAGTACATTAAACAAACAACACAATTCAGTCAGCACCACTCATTCTGAAAAGTATGAAATGATCTCCCAGCTACCTATTCTGACTTTTGCAACATGTGTTTTAAATTTATACATATAACCAAAAGGAAATGAACATGTACTCCAGAGTACAAAGTAAAATATTTCTCCAGCTACAGTGATACCCTTTATATTTTATTCACAGGTAAAATAGAATTGAGTCATCTAAGAAAAAAAAAAAACATAGAGTCTCTGTTCTGATGTTGGCATAGAAAGAGTAGCAGAGGAAGTGACCCCCAAAATTCATTTTTAGAAGTGAGATTGTCAGCAGAGCAGTGTTGGCTGGTCAAACCTCATTATTCATAGAATCATACAATCATAGAATGGTCCACTAGACCAGGTTGCTCAAGGCCCCATCCAGCCTGGCCTCGGACACCTCCTTCAGATGTTATCACACAATTTGCTTGCTTGATCATTTTTGAAGCCCATACAGAAAGTGAGCTCTGATGTACAAGGAAGGTCCTTGTTAAGAAATAGATTGTCCCTAGTGTTGTGTCTCCTTTCGTAAATTACAGTGGCTTTGTTCTGACTGAATCCTGTGTAGAGACCATCTGAAAAGAAAAAAAAGTTGTGTGCTCTTTCCAAAGTAGTCTCTGGTAAAACTTACAAGAAAGGGAGTGAGTGTGGAAGTTCTAAGAGGAGCCTGACTGCTCACTCTGAGCATGGAGTATTCCCAGTTCACTTTTCACCAGGTTCATGTTCAGGACCTTTACTGGAATTTTTGTTGCTATGCACTTCTGGCATGATATGGAGGCCCAAGATATCTTTTATTCTGTGAGAGACAGCATTCTTACTGCAGGTTTGGCATTATAATCTAATTTGTGAAGTGTTTGTCTGAAAAAGAACATCACGGCTTCTTTTGCTACTGAAAATAGGAAAAATCCTGAACAAACCCCTGGTATTCCATTGTAAGCAGAATTGATTTTCTTAATCCCTTGGCTGCATCACTGTGTCTCATCCTGTTATTGGTAACAGGAGCTGTGCCAAAAATAATATCCCCTTCACTGTGCCAAACTGATACTGTCCAACACTTTCAAAAAGCAAGTATGTTGCCAAATAAAATAGATTTCTGAGAATGAGCTGGTGTGAAGTCATGAACCACTTTTAAACTCACTTTGCACGTTGAACTTATTTAAGTACTGAAAGCTGGGTTGAAATATTGCACTAACTTAGAGATGACAGGAGTAGCTCCTCCCTGTAAACTGTAGCGCAGTCAGACTGCAGTCTCTGCCTGATGTGTAAATATTCACCATTTTGGTAGGTGGTCTGCTTCTAATGCTCACAGCATTTTATTTCATGACATGGAAACAGTAAAGTTGTTAACTGATTCTTTCACCTCTGTCTGCGGGTCTGGTTACATTGACTTTTTTATGTGTCAATGTTTCTTCTTTTCTCTTTCATGGAAAAGAAAATTCATAGAGCTCTAGGATCATGACTCCCTTTCATACTGGAAAACATTCTAAGAGGTGCCTAAGCTATTTCAGGTACCCAAACACCTTCATGTTAATGTGGTGCCGTGTTCCAGCAAATTACTTTTGAGTACATGCTGTCTGGCATGGCTTTGCTCTGTCTGAACCTGGAGCAATATCTCTCTTCTGCCGGCCAGGTCAACAGATATGGTTTGGTACTGTCTCATCAGTGTGACATAGTGTAGAAAAGCTTGAATTGGATTTTGCATCCTTTCTGCCTTAAATCATTGGAATTCACTTAGGCCTGTATGGTAGAATTCACAAAAATTAAGATGGGTGGAATATTAGGAGATTTTCAGATCAGCCTCCCCTTTCTCTTCAGATTTTCATGTCAATTTTCGTGTTCATTGCTTGGCAGGAATCTTTAGCTTTTCAGAGATGGCAAAGCAGTTCTCTCTCCAATTGGATTTTTTGCATGATAAGATTTTATGACAATTCATGTTCTTTTCTTGTCTGCAGCATGAAAAAAAAGGCTTGAAATTGGTGAAAGAGAAAAAGAGGAAAGTGGGAAAAGATAGAGAGGGGAGAAGCCCATTTACCTAAGAAATACCAGATTGTTCTGTGGTCATTTATTCAGTGTCTCGTAGCTCAGCTAAACTGAAGTTGCCGGCATAGACCAAGCAGATGGGGAAACTGAATCTCAGCTGTCCTCATTGCAGGTGGGTGCTGTCACTGCTGGGACACTTGCTGGTCTGGGAAATACATCTCCTCTCTGCTATTGAGCAGACTTTCCACTCTGGGTAAATTTGGCTCATACAGCACTGCACAAATTGATTCTGACACATCTCTGGTTTTGAACAAAATTTTCTTTTATTTGTTTTTGTGGTCGGCTGTACACAAGTTCTTCTATCCAGCAGCTCTCGTGAAAACTATTAATACCGCTACACCAGCCAGCCAGAGTAGAATGTCTGTCCGTGATGGACGAAAGTGATTGAGATGTCAGCAGGGAGCCAAAAAAATGGAGAAAATGATGGAATTGTGGCTGAAATCCAATCTATGGAAAACTAATTACATGTGAAACTATTACATAAGGCATATGTTTCTGTTCATTTCCTTTGTGTACCAAGTCTGTTTGGCTTGATTGTAATATTATAAGAAGGCTTTTATCATCTACAGTACAGCTCACTGTAGGGTTAAGATTAGAAAGCGATCTTATAACAGTTCAGTGAAAGTAATCTGTGTTTCCACTTGCTGGAGAATGCTGTCATTTTACAAGAAATGCAAAGTCCAGAGGTCACAGTTCCAGGAGGGCTGAAGAAAATCAGTCTTAGCCTGATTGCCTTTACTTTAGGAAGAGTTATGGAGAAGCCTGAAGTAGTCTACCTACCAAGAGCAGGGCAAGTACACATCTAAAATACTTGTAGACCACCCCACTTTTGCCTTTTGTACAAGCGTTCACATCTGTGATCTCTGAGAGGAACAGATGTGTGGAATAATTAATACAAGCCCAAAACAGTAGGAAATATCCCTTGATCTTGATTGGAAACACCAAGTGCAGCAACATGAGAATATGCAGAACTGGCTTGCAGAGAAAAAAAGAACCGTCTTTCAGCTGCCTTCTCCAGCAAACATTTCCTCCCCCTGAATTTCTTTCAAAAAGGAACTTTTCTCTAAAAGTCTCTTGACCAGATGGCTGGTCTTGTAAGGAAGAGAAACAAAAAAAAAACCAACCCTGAGTTAAGAAAAATTAATTCATGGAATTAATATTAATTCTTATCAAGACATTTCATCTATTACATATACATAATATAAACATAATTAATCATGAATATTGTGACTGTATGATGAAAAAGTAATGAAATATCCATTAAGTCAGAAAATGCATTCCTCAGATCACAGGTAGTTTCAGCTCTAATTAATTTATTCTGAAAAGCCTAATATAAGCTTGATTTTACTCAGTCAAAATATCTAAGGGACCCACAAAGGGAGGAAAGGTGTGAACCTATGTGTACATACTGGTATTCTTGTATCTGCTTACTTGTATGCAAATAAGGTGCACAGGAAGAATATTAGCCTAATTGTGGGGTACCAGTCTCAAGATACGAAATCTTAAAAGCCTAAGCATATGGCAAATTCTTTTATCATTTATATAGAAAGGATTCTTATATGCAGAAAATTTTAAGATTAACAGTTTGTATGGGATGTATTTGTAACATTTTATGATTTTTAAAAGCAATTTTCAGACTTCTTTTGTATTTTCCTTGATTAATTTGCTCATTAACAGATCTTTTTACTTTTACAAGGCCTCTTTACATTGCAGCTGCAGCTTAACCTACAGAAGTACTTCCCCAAATATTAAAGAAAAAAAAAAAGCACTCAGTCTGCCACTAATTAATTGACATATGGAATTCTCCAGATGCCAACACCATCTCTTTCATCCCAATAGCATTTGGGTTGATGTGTTTTTGAGCAAAAGAAACCTTACCTCAGTGTCTTTTAAAAGACTGCTTTTAATTACAGGGGCTATAGAACTGGCCAGTTCCCCATTCGAGCAGTTTCCAGCAGGTATGAGCTCCCATGATGGCTGATTACCACCCTCACAATTTTCCTTTCAGTACTGTCCCTGTAAACAGAGATCTTGATCAGAAAAAAAACTGGGCATTAAAAGTCTCATCTGGTCACTCGCTGACTGGCTAGTCCAGAGGGGCAGAAAATTAATACCTTGGTCCCAGAGCAACACTGGTCACCCACCTTGGAGGCAAATGGGGGAGAGATTCAGAACCTTTCTGAGGTGCATGTGGTGTTTTAGATGGTATAAGTGATGGAACAGTTTTTGTATGGCCTTTGCAACTCACTGAAGTCATGCAAAAATATGTCCTTTCTGTGCAGTGAGGTATAAATTAGATTAAAATTTTTATGGCAATGTTTCTATGATAAAGCAATTTAGTATTCTATGAAAATGCATAGAAGTGTGGCATCTGCTGCTAAATTTACTAGTGTGATACTTTTTTAACGCACTGATTATTCTAGCCCAACATAATTAAAAGCTCCGCAATCACCAGCAAACAAAATATCCATTGCATATGAAAAATCTGAAACACGTATTTAAGAATAACTACTGCTTTTTTTTTCATTTTTTTTTTAGGGTGTTTTTTTGTTTGTTTTTTTTTATGCCATTTGTGCCATTCATGCCAGTTACTAATTTGTTTTCTGTCTCACTGATGCTTGAGTAATCTGTGTTTAACCAGGTTGTTTGGAATCCTGTACTCATTTGAAACAAATGTGACAATTAAGTTGGTCTGGTACACTGTTTCCTAACTGGAAATATTCCTGTTCATGTAAGACAGGGTACTGTGGTTCTTAAAAGTTTCCAAGTGAAAAAGAGTAGACTGCAACAGAAGTTTTCATGGCCAATGCAGCTCTCCTAAACAGACAGAGACAGGTAAGGAGCTAGCATGTACTCTTTTGTCCCTACAATATAGAATTCACAAAGTATGTACAGTTGCATAAACATTAACGTGAGTCCCCCATACATTCTTTTCAAATCAAATCTTATTCTCTGTGAAGACCTTCACTGAAGCACACTGGGGAATTAATTTGCTAGTATTTGTTATTTAATTCAATCTGAAATAAAAGTTTAGATAGAAAAAGGGAATAAATGCAAAAAAACCCCAAATAATTGTTGCAAAACATTCCATTCAGATGAGAAAAGATTACCCCACAATTTTAGCTGGAAATGAATAATTCATTCCAACACTGAGGAGAGCCTAGTGTTTCATTAACTACTGATTTGTGGTGATCTAATTTGGGAATTTTATTTTCTAACCCAGATGTTTCCTTTATTACACATCTCTACTTTCTTACAGACAGGGAAGAGCAGATGGGAAGGTGTTGTCATATCTCCAACACATGTTCAGAATTTGGTATCTTTTGTTTGTCCATTGCTTACAGTTTTAAAGTCTTCAGATCTATTGTACATTCTACTAGGTCTCCCCTCCTCCTCTTGTCTTCCTCATCCTCCCATCAAAAGCAAAACCAACCAACCAAAACCTTTCAAACCCCACAAGCCTTTTTACCCATGGACATTAACAACACACACAAATATTGAGTAAGAATTTGTTCCACTGAAAAATGATTTTTTTTTAAAAAAGAGAAAAACAGATAAATGAGGATCTTAAAAAAGCTGCTGATTAAAACAAGCTAGCACATAACTAAGTTAATTCTAGGTGCTTTGTTTTTAAGTATCTAATGACTACAGGCTTGTGCTAGTTTAGCAGGCCTCCAGCATATTACTTACTGAGGTTTAGGTTCATCTCATCCTCATGTAGGTACCTAGTTGAACCACAGATGTCAGGAACAGAACCGCCCTTTGCTGTCTCCCTCCCAAGGAAGGGATGAGCAAGGGTAGTTGGCTCAACCAAGATCTGGTGAGAAGAAGCTCCTGTTTTGACTGAAGAGTGGTGCTTTGGGAGTCTAGCTGTTTGAAGTGAACCTGGTCAGACAACCCTTTTCAGAATAGTTTGGAAAGCAAAAGGCTGCTAACAGAACCTTTCAGCTCTCCTTTCTAACCATGGCCGTAACTCAAGAGAGCTATGCTTATGTAGAGTACCGCAGGTAACAGCATGTAGACTTTTACATATGAGCATTTGCACTGGTCAGTATCTACAAATGCAAAGCCATACTGTCCTTCTTCCGGCCGGGACAGGGTTAATTTTCCCAAGGATCTGGCCTGGGACACAGGTATTCCACACCATGTGAGCCATGCCCAGGCTACAGGAGGGAGCTGGCTGGGGAAGGGGTCAGGAAATCACAGGGTGGGAGTGGGCTGGGGCTGCCCGGGTCTGGTGGGTGACCGGTGGTACCGTAATTGCGTTTCTGCATTCCTCTATAGGTGTTATCGTTGTTGTTTTCCTCTTTCCTTCGCTACTCTGTTAAACTGCCTTTATCTCGACTCACGAGTTTCGCCTTTTTCTTCTGATTCTCCCACCGCATCCCACAGCTGTGGGGGGGTGAGTGAGTTGCCTCGTGCTTCTTTGTTGCTGCCTGGAGTTAAACCAGGACACATGCTTAAGGAAGAATGAGAGAGGCTAGGATTTCTCATTTTCATTTTAAAGGAAAAAAAGACTGGCTTCCTGAATTCTGGTATAAAATCCATCAGCATTTCTGTTCTTGCAGGGCAGAGCAGAATGAATTAAAAACAAAAGTCAAATAATCCGTAACAGCTTTAAAAAACATTAGAGAATTAATTTTAAAAAATGTTTATTGATAAAAGTTTCAAAATACTGATAAGGTTTCATTTCAGTATTAGGACAAAAATTTTTAAAATTTCCCCTCATACCTGATTTCCAGTGGATTAAAATGTCTGGCAGGAAGAGATTGAGAAAGAGTTCTTTTTATTCCCACAAAAATGAAGTTGCAAAAAGGAGATTTAAATTTCATCTTTCAAAAGTTGCATCAAAATTAGGACATTTCATCTTTCATATGTGTACATATAATTTTTCAGCTGTTTTCCATAATGAAAAAAGCTGATGGAATGTTATGTGTCCCTGTTTCTTTGAAGCCAGATACACCACAGTAATAGGCTCAGTCTGGGAGCGGTGTGTAGAGTGGAGAGGCATTGTAACGCTGCGCATTAACCTAAATCCCCATTGACATTCCACTATGCTACTGACTGTATTCCTTACTAAGTCTCTTTATGTATTTCTAAAGACCCTATAGTGAGGTTCTTTAAATTGCTCTGTGTAGCTGACATTACAGAATGAGGTTTTAAAGGGTGGCATATAAGGGAAAGGTCAGAGTACATTTTTCAATACCTTGCTGCTTTTAACCACACTCTTTTCTTCAACTATATCAGAGTTTTGGTGTTAGTATTTCTACAATGCATTTGGGTCATCCTTGACCAAATTCAAACACCATTAATCAGGAAATTCAACTTAAATATAGTTTTGTCCAATGACCTAATTTAAAAAAATAATTAATTAGTATTACTCATATAATATATAAACTGTTGCCATTTTAGCTCTATTTTTGAGGCTGTTATTAAAGAAGTGGATTTAATGGGCCAGCAAATGGGTCCATTAGTTTGTCCCTGCTTATTAAAGCATCTACGCTGTCATGAGATGATGGGAATGCCTGCACAGATTTGCAAGCTCCTCATGTAAATTAAGGCTGCCTATCATTCCCTGAGATGTTTTTGTTTGTTGAAGTGTTTTGTTGCTGATAGATAGGGACTAAATGTACTTCTGGTTAAAAACTATCTAGAGTTGAAAGCAAGGTACAATTCCTCACAATGGTATAGTTTTTCAACCTGAGGTCATTAAGGCCATTCAGATCTGGATATTTTATTTTATTTTTCCACAAGCCCAGAGGACTGGCTTATATTAAGAAATAATATGAAGACTGAAAAAAATGGCTACTTTTCACATGAATATTCTACTTACTAGACCAGGTCTGTGAAATCTATCAGCTATTTGACATCACTAAAAATTCTCCCCGTGCTACTTTTAGGCTATACACAGCTGCCTTCAAGTCTTTTCTCCAACACAGAAAGTGGAAGAGACCTAGGAAGAACTTGGACAGCTTATGTCTTTCTGCTTTGGGGACTAACTGTTACGTTCTGGCCAGCAAGTGCAGTTCGTAGCTCTGGGAACCAAGGATCAGGTTCTTAGGGGCATCTTGGGCCCTAAAATATTTCCAGAAGTGGGTGGACCACAGGGCCTGCGGTGGTAAGGTAGTGGTGGCACAGAATAAAGCCAGACCTCTGATCCTGGGGCTGTTTGCCAATACCCAGTGCTGCAGAGCAGAGAAGAAGATATTTTGGGTTGTAAAAATTGTCGTCTTCTGGTTGGGATTCACATCTCCAGATTTTTTCCAAGTATCTGTGTGCCTGCCTGATCCTTCCTCACAGACTCACAAGAGTAAAAGTGGTGACCACAGCTCTACTTACTTATTCCACACCTTGGAGGTGAGAATATGGGAGATCCAGACATGTACCTCCTTCTCTGTCTGGAGGTATCTTGGCACCAAAAAGTAATGTATGAGTAAAAATGTTTACTCTCCTCATCTTCTCCTGAATCACTTCTTGTTAGCATGGATTACACAGATCTTCACTGGGCTCAGAGTAAGAGGAATGGATGGATGAACATGTTATGAGGACTGTGACCCAACAAGGACAGAGCAACATCTCCATCCCTTCTCCTCTGAACAGAGCCATGACTAACCCAGGCATATTGTCATTCACCATGCTTTGTCTAATCATGCTTATTAAATCTGGTGTCCCAGTTAAGGAAGATGGAGAAATGTATCATTTGTGAATTTTGGTAGAGTTTAGGCCTATTTACTGAGCATTTATGGACATGCCCAGCATCAGATACTCAACCATTCCAGACAACAGATGACAACGTGGCAGCCTGTAGTCCTTAATCATCTCCTAGGCCAGGCAATCACTGCAGGTGAATTTTAAGTATCTGCATTTTCAACAAGGTACCCAAGGCAGTGATTGGACCCCTTGTTTTCCCACAGTTCCCTTTGCAGTCCTGGCCCTACACCATATGTGTCTCCAAAATCATACTTTGCAAACACTTTTGCTGCTGTGGTATTGCTTGTTTTTATTAGCTTATTTTAAAAGCATTCCATTTGACTAAATCAGTTGATTTAACTCCCGAACAATGAATAATTATTAACATCATTTTTTCACTGGAGGCCAGTCTTTGCTTATATTAAGGAGAGTTTTTCTGTTATGTCTATGGGCAGTTCTGTTAGTCTTGCTGTTAGTAGGAAAACAGTCCTTTTTCCCATCTAATGTTGGATTACTTCTCCCTTTTCTTTCACATGAGAGTTCCTTATTCTGATACAAAGAGGAAGTTAGTTACAGCTGTTACTTCACATATTTCACATCTGTCACCCACTATTTTAGGCATGGATAGTAATGATTGACATGTATTGTGTAGTTCTATAGATTACTTTAAAGTAATTCCACTTCTGCTACCACTAGAGCAGCAACTTGGTTACGTTTTTAGCGTTTTCTCATTCTCTCACTTTTTCTCATCCAGCTTTTCTTTGGCTTAGAATTTGGGATGAATTCACCCACCATAGCTGAAGATCCAGATTCACTTCACTTTATTTTTTGTATACAGTCAGTTTTACAGGTCTGCTCAATGTTCCATTTGCCACGTGTCATGTTTAGACTAACTGCTATTGTCCTCACCTTGTGCACAATTAGAGTAGGCCCATTAAGGGCTCAGTGGACCACTGATGTCAGCACAGCTGAGGACCAGGCCCAGGAAATTTGTGGAGAAGCTACAACCATAACACCATCTCGTTAAAAGAATGCAGACAAATAGGCATGTGAATAGGATTCATATGCATATTTTTGCTTTACACGTGTGTTTTTTGTATGCTGGGATTAACTCCTCCCTCTACGTACATGTTATTTCTCTTTAAATTAATCTGAAAAATGGTTAAAGTTTCTGGCCTGCCATGTGACATATTATCATACAATGACATATGTAACTCATCACTACATTAAAAAAACTACTCTGTCATTTTTTTCAGAGTGATCTGGTTAGCATTTGTGAATTAATAGCACAGAACATTTGCTTTGAGACGTTTTTCATAAAAAAAATAATGATCAGGCCTCTAGTCTACCAGTTAGCATACAGACTCAAAACTATACTGACTAATGGTCCTGATGAGGACTCTGCTGTGGGAATTTTCCTATCATTGGCTTTATTAGTCTCTGGAACAAATCCGTGCGAGTAGACAAACACAAGTAATAAATTTGGCTCAAGTCACATAAACTGTTTAGAAACAAACTGTTGCTTTAAAAAGTTTGTATTATTAATACTAGTACTGCTTACAGTATCTCTACTTATTTCAAAAAACATAGTTTACACTTGGACTCTTGTATACTCATTTATCTTTCACATCTGATCTCTGACATTGCTTACATAAGACAATAACTTTCCTGTTTACCTTTTATTAAATGATAATAACTAAATCCTGAACATGTGCTTTAGACCAAAAGAAGGAGGAAGAGGAATAATAATAATAATTCATTCTTCCCTCCAAAGATAACATTTACGTGAATGTTAAATAAAATGATCAAGCCTGCATTTGCATGGCGTGTGCTTCCTCGCCATGCTGAGCTGTCTTTCTTTTTCTTTCTTCTGGTGCAATTCCTGGATCAGGTTTAACACACAAAACAGAAATACAAGCTGACCATGATATTTCTGGCAGTACTTCCAGACCAACTGGAGAAATAAAATCCTAGACACCATCCTCCTCAAGCCCATTGGTTGTGAAATCTTCAGGGTAGTTTGCAGATGCAAGTGCTTGGATAAAGTAAATAAGGATGCATCCATGTTTCTCCGGTGTCAACGTGGAATGGTGCCTTATTCAGATGATTCTTTCCATTCCCCTTAAGGAGGTACTTCTCTCTTATTGCTGAAAATTGTTAACAAAATCTGTCAAATGATCTATAATGATATTTGGGATGTGAAGAAAGGTTGTTTAACAAGTTAAAAGAAGCTCAAGAATATTTTAGATATCTTACCGGAATATTTTGTGCATATCTCCTATCTTCTTTTAGTCCTGGTCACACTTAATTTGGCTCTAACATGTTGGCAGGTATGCATTCATTAAATATAAGCATCCTTCAAATACTGGTTCCCTTATTCCACAGTCCATCACCTGAGACATAGCAATTCTGTGGTTCCGTCACTTTCCATTTCAGGAGAGGCAAATTACAGTGCAGGCAAGTTCCACAAATAAATTCCAGGTCTCAGATGCTATCACTTGGAAGCCTAATATCCATATGATCACTGATTAATCTATTTCCATTTCTTCCTTTCTGGCAGAGTAATATAAGTTCTGGAGATGACTAGCCATGACATCTGGTTTGAAATAAAACTTTCTAACACACCTATTCCCCTAACAGAGAAGCTGGCAACAACCTTAGATTATTATTTGTGAACGAACACCATCATGTCCAATACCCTGGACATCACATCTGAGCTGCCGTGCAGCTCTGCGAGTGCATGGAAGTGATATTTGTTGAATAGTTTTGGGTTTGTGGCACATAAAAACCACCCAGGCAAGGACTGTGTTATGGCAGATGCTGTATACAATATATGATTACGTTTTGAATATGCCCCTAAGGTTCTTTTTAGTATCTGGCCCTTATCCACCCTTAGATGCTTAGCCAGCCAGAACCAAGTACGGAATTCATCTCCTTATTACTAGCCTTCTCTCAAGTATTGGAATTTGGATATATGCTTGCTCATTGAGTAAAGATACATGAGAAATGGAGTGTAAAATGAATTAATTGAAACATGTTGTTGAACACAGGAAAAAACCCAAACCATAACTTCTCTTCAGGGACTGAAATGAAAAAAAAAAAAAAAAGATATTTCTCAAACATGATTTTCAGTCTCTTAAAAATAACAAGTACCTATGCCTATAGCTGTGATTTTTCCTTTATGCCAATGGGAAAATTCAGGGTGGACTCAGCTCTGAGCACGTCTTGTTTAAAGTAGGTATTCTGGAAGCAAAATGAACCCCCAGAAAATTAATGAGTTGAAAGACATCTTGAGGAGACAAAGGGTATTTCATTGTTATACATATTTGCATTACACTTTAAAGATTTGAGAATTATTTATCTTAAATACTTTCTATATTCCTCATCAAGGAAAAGAAACATTGAAAAATAAACTGAAATATGAAACATAGCATGCGTTTTATAGAGAACTTTAAAATCTACAATCAGAATGACAATTCAAGAAAACTTAAGCTATTCTTTCTATTTACTGTTGATATTAAAAATTTTGTTAAAAGGAAAAAAATTCCTCCCATCTTGATGCCATCCACATGTTGATTAAATAAGCTCTTAAATCTTGTGATTATTTTAATTTCCTTTAAATTTATTTTTATTTAAATGATCCTCAATGATTTTGGAGGTATACTCTACGGAATGCAGTAGTGGGCTGCTACCTGTGTAAAGTGCAGGAACTGTTTGCATCTTTTGTTACATGACTTCCAGAACGTAAGCTAGCTAGTGGAATATGAAATAATTGATATAGCCGGGAAACTGTCTAGGAAACATACATGTGATTCCCTTCCAGCCTGAATTATCCTATGAAACTATGACTCTAAGAATCATGCCTCTTCTCCTCCTTGCATTTTTTTTTTTTAACCAAACTCAGTGATTTATTTTTATACATAAACTTGACAGAAATAAAAAATAAAACCCAACATGGCTCAAAAGGAGAAACCATTAGAAGAACCATTTGAATAGAACACATGGATTAAGGAAGTACATCTAAAAGAGAGAAAAAACAGAATGTGTTGGATTAGAAGTGGTGAAACAGTGTAAAAAATGTTAAAAAACATTTCAAACTAATTAGATGCTGGGTGTGGCTTCAGCCTGTGCAGAGAGTTTTATTGTTCAGTGACATTTGTGAATAATCTGAGAAAACTTTTGTTCCTATGAATGTTTTCAGACAGCAGATTCCAGATCTGTAAGTCATGGTTTTGTCTCAAAATGTGTTCCAATAAACAGGGAAACAAAATTTGCTGTGGGTGGAGCAGCTGTAGCGCTTGGCTCTTCCATTCAGGGAGCAGAACCAAAATCCTGCGGCACGGCACTTGGAGAGCAAATATCAAGGGCCTTAATCAAGGGGTGTCTATGTGTACATAATGAAGTCGCAAGTCCAAACAGACCAGCAAAGACAGCAATTGCTTATTAATTTTGATTACCTATCTTGTTTTTAATAATAATTTCCTGTTATTAATAAATTAATGTTAAATGCAGACAACATTGTACTTATTTTTCTTTTATTTTAATGCCCAGTCAGTTCAACCTTGTCAAAAACATAGTGCAATCATTGACTAGACTGGCTATGCTGTGCACTAAAATCCATTTGCCTGCACTTAGAAGCATATCTGTTCTACCTCCCTTTAGAGGCTTTCAGGAATATAGAATCATAGAATCATAGCATCGTTAAGGTTGGAAGGGACCTTTAAGATCATCAAGTCCAACTATTAACCTAACCTGACACAACTACTTCTAAACCATATCCCCAAGTACCATGTCTACCCTTTTTTTACAGTTAGCAAAAACTAGAAAATTTAAAAAAAATGTTATTTAAACAAAACAGAATTGAAAAACAATGCCAATATATGTATGCAGGCATAAATGAATAAAAACCATCTCGATTTTATAGAGTTAAATTTAAATTGAAATATTTAAATATATGACCTCTAATGCTGATCATTCAATGCATTTTGTAGCCCTGAAAAATAATGACTATCAAACAGGGTCCTTAAATGGAAATATCACTTGGGAGAACTAGCACAATGTTAGGAGGATAATGTTCAAATTAAAAGCAAACAAAGAACATGACCAAAAAAAAAAAAAAAAAGAAAGAAATCCACTACATCTGGCACTTCAACTTGCAGGTAATTTAATGTATATACATTTTTAGTTTCTCCACCCTCAAGGGTGAAATTCTCTTGCAGTATATAGCAGAACTGGTGGGGGATGAAATGTTTGCCACAGTGCTGGTCCCTATAGATTGGGATTTGGGGCCAAAATTGGGATTGTCTGGGGAATTTAAACTGAGGATCTCTGTTTTGTAAATGTTCTATTAAAACCAGGATTGTTCAATTCAAACCATTCAGCTGACGTGGGGAGGAGGGTTTCCTGCTCACTCTCCCTTTTGAAGTGTTTTCTGTTCCAATGTTTGTCCTTGTTTTGTTGCTTTTGATGTCTAGATTTGTGGCCCCCTCCATTCCTGAGAAAACAGACTTTTTTTCTCCTGCTAGAGAACTCAGTGAAGCCTAGAATTCAACTAGTCTGGCCAGGAAAATAGGTCTACCTCTATTCTGTGTTTCAGTGTGCTTGACCATGTTCCTTACGTGTCTGAAAAAAATCTATATTTTTAGAGAAAACACAACAATTTTGAAGGTAA
The DNA here is from genome assembly GCA_013398815.1 of Ibidorhyncha struthersii. Lineage (NCBI taxonomy): Eukaryota > Metazoa > Chordata > Aves > Charadriiformes > Charadriidae > Ibidorhyncha > Ibidorhyncha struthersii. Next base: position 1,240 of record VZSZ01003207.1, on the reverse strand, counting down.
ATCTTGAGTAATATGCAATACCATTTGTATCCATTATAGAAATAGTGAAAAACTTTAAAAAAAGGTCTTTTTTGTGTACGGGCATTTCTGGACATCAGTACTCCTTTTCATAAAAGTCAACTTCCTGGACAAGGTCCAATAAGCAAAAGATCTGTTTCCAGGAACAGGGGAACTTTCCTTCTTTAAGTGTGATTTAAGACTATCCTGGATTCTAAGTGGCCAGTAATATGGTTCTTGAACTACTCCAAAAAA